>QXVX01002171.1:1715-12158 GCA_013436065.1 Halocynthia aurantium | reverse complement strand
CCCCAGTACTACTACAAATATGAATGGTTGTAGGGTTTAAAATATTTAATCATTCATCGGACATTGAGAATAACAGCAGGAGTTATGTTAGCACGGACACAATTCAAATACATAAAATTAATATTAAAGAAGCCAAGTGCAATCCAACATTTCGTGTATATGAGGGTTATACCCTTTCAAATGCAAGTTGTTGTCTTTTATGATCACTGCGCCTTACTTCCAAGCATTTTACATGTTATCTATGTTAATGTATGAACTATGTTGCGCACTGCAGTAATACTTACGTGGAAAACTTCCTTCCAACGAACGTATAGAAATAACAGGAAGGCACTCTATATACCCTAACGCTGGAATAGGATAGTCCCATCTGTTTCTAAGCATAATATTAAATATTCATTCACCTATTGTAATACGTGGAAATAACGCTTGAGTCAATTTCTTATTGCGAAAACTTCCGTGCAACGAACTGATAGAATCATAGTGTAGTAAGCATTGAATGTGTGTGTATAACGGTCACCGTTTAAGAGAGTTTGTGTGTGCAGATGTCCGTGTTGCCATACTTTGTGACAGTCACTAACAGTGCTAGAGTGAAATGTTGGTTTGTGAATTGCAGCACACGGATCTTTGCTATTTGTGGGTTGGCTTCTTAGGATTAAATGAAAAGCTATTTCTATGTAAAATCAGTTTATGCTTAGGCTGATTATCAGGGTAGCAAGAATAGCAAATAATACGGCCCCCGCATTGTTAAGTTTATTGTTGAGTTTTTTCCACTTCTGTTTAAGTTTAAGTTTAAGTAATATATATTTGTAGTAAACATACTGCAGCAAAGGAATAATTTCACTGTGTACTGTAATTATTTTGAATATTGCTAAGGGCCTCACAGCTGAGGGGCCCTTACAGTTTTGCATGCAGTTGTTTGCGTTGCTCGCCAAGCGCTTTCTGAATTTTTGACGTGTCGGACGGAAGTCGTAAGTCGACATTTACCCGTGTATACCGAGATAGAATCAGACTAACCAAAGCTTATCTGTCCAGAATCAAATGATACAGGTTAATTGGTTGATATTACTATGAGAAAAATATCGTTTATTCAGTAAAAGAGTTAGCAGTTCTCCATTCTCATACAGTCCCCGCTGTATTCAAAGCTTATGCATTTCCACTATCGAAGAAAATAAAACAGCACAGATAGGAAATTCCGCGCTTCCGCCTACGTTCACATTACGTAATAACTTGCAGCTACAGTATAGAAATCACAGCATACTAAGCACTGAATGTGTGCGTATGAGGATTTGCTATTGAAGGAGTCTGATAGTTTCTCGATTATAATAAGCAACCAAAAGTCAGTTTGTAATATCCAGATTTCTCATCTTCCTAATCTATAACACACATATATGACTAAGGAACATACTCTGGCAAGATTTCATTACTATACGTTACAAGACTTAGTACGAATAGCTGGAGCCCATTTTACTGATATTTACTATGATACTTNTTGTGTGTGCAGATGCCCGTGTTGCCATACTTTGCAACAGTCACTATCAGTGCTAGAGTGAAACATTGGTTTGTGGATTGCTGCGCATGGACCTTCGCTATTTGTGAGGGGCTTTCAGGGATTGAGTGAAAAGCTATTTCTATGTAAAATCGGTTTGAGCATAAGCGGATTAGCAGGGTAGCAAGAGTAGCAAATAGCACGGCTCCCGCGTTGTTAAGTTTATTATGGAGTTTATTCCACTTCTGAGTTTGAGTTTAAGTAATATATATTCGTAATAAACATATTGCAGCAAAGGGAATAATTTTACTGTGTACTGGATTTTTAAATATTGCTAAGGGCCTCACAGCCGAGGGGCCCTTGCTGTCTTGCAAGCAGTTGTTCGCGTTGCTCGCCATGCGCTTTCCAAATTTTTGACGTGTTTGTCGAAAGTCGGAAGTAGACAATTGCTCGTGTATACCGAAATCTAAATCCGCGCTATGTTAAAATTTTAGTTGAATGGTGGTAAGACAATGTATGCCTCTGCAAAATTTATCTTTAACTTATCCCTGTTAAAATGAGTGCTAAAGTGCAATGTTTATATAATTGGTTCAATGTTAAAATTTGCTTTGTTTCGCTTTGAGTCGCAATTTCCAAGAACCTATCAACGACGTTAAGTGGAGATCCGGCTGTACAGATATTTTTGAAATATCTATAAATAGGTCGGATCATAATAGAAATGAAGTGCAGGAACATATGTGATGGAAGAGTATTAGAAATAGTTGTGATGAAAGGAATCTTAAGTATATTTGGCTTGCAAAGTAAATATCACTGGATAATATGACACTATCACTACCTTTATACCCAAATGAGCTTGTATATATATACATATTGGCCATACATATAACAAGAAATAAATAATCTATTCTATCTGGTATTAATTTTATCCCATACTAACTCTGAATCAAAGATTGTTCCCGTAGTATCCATGCGTAATAACGCATAGGAATCACGTTACTTAATGATAACTTCCTGGATTAGGGAAATTTCACCAAAGTGCGATTTATCCTTAGTGATGAATAGCGTGGTCTCGCGAGAGTAATTTTATCACGCGATACAAAATGTTTTGGGATATATATTTTTCATAGTGTTTGTATGTACATACAATATGATATATGTAAAATATTTACATTCAAGTCCCGGAGCCTTTTGGACCTTAAGGCTAGAGTATAATGCACCCCCTTTCAGTGGCCCTGTTGAATAGCACTGTTAATGTTTTTTATTATTTCTTAACTTCGTTCTACATCTCGTTAACGTTAGTTCGTTCAACGTTACAACTGTTTGAAATTGAGGAATGAAAGTTGTACGACTCGTTGGTACAAACCATTGTATGAAATAGATTTTTTAACAAGCTTTAATTAGCTCGGTATCAGGCAATGTTAAAATCAACTAAATCCCAACCATATGATATTTTGAATTGAGCTGGGACGTGTTGTCTATGAGATCACCAACAGATAATATAAAACAACGCAGATTGGAAATAACCACACTTCTACGTACGTTCGCATTGTATACATATTATCTATGTTAATACATAAACTATGTTGCGAACGGCGTTAAAACTTATATGGAAAACTTCCTCCCAACGAACGTATAGAAATAACAAGAATGCACTCTATATACCGTAACGCTGGAATAGGATAGTCAACCCATCTGTTTGAGTCAATTTCCTATTGCAAAAAATTCCCTGCAACGAACTGATAGAATCACAGTGTAGTAAGCATTGAATGTGTGTGTATAACGGTCACCGTTTAAGAGAGCTTGTGTGTGCAGATGTCCGTGTTGCCATACTTTGTGACAGTCACTATCAGTGCTAGAGTGAAATGTTGGTTTGTGGGTTGCAGCGCATGGATCTTCGCTATTTGCGGGGGGCTTCCTCGGATTAAATGAAAAGCGATTTCTATATAAAATCGGTTTGAGCATAGGTGGATTAGCAGGGTAGCAAGAGTAGCAAATAATACGGCCCCCGCGTTGTTAAGTTTATTATGGAGTTTATTCCACTTCTGGGTTTAAGTTTAAGTAATATATATTTGTAGTAAACATATTACAGCAACGAGAATAATTTCACTGTGTACTGTAATTATTTTGAATATTGCGAAGGGCCCCACAGCCGAGGGGCCCTTGCAGTTTTGCATGCAGTTGTTAGCGTTGCTCGCCAAGCGCTTTCTGAATTTTTGACGTGTCGGACGGAACTCGTAAGCCGACATTTACCCGTGTATACCGAGATAGAATCAGACTAACCAAAGCTTATCTGTCCAGAATCAAATGATACAGGTTAATTGGTTGATATTACTATGAGAAAAATATCGTTTATTCAGTAAAAGAGTTGGCAGTTCTCTATTCTCATACAGCCCCCGCTGTATTCAAAGTTTATGCATTTCTACTATCGAAGAAAATAAAACAGCACAGATAGGAAATTCCGCGCTTCTGCCTATGTTCACATTATATAATAACTTGCAGCTACAGTATAGAAATCACAGCATACTAAGCATTGAATGTGTGTGTATGAGGGTTTGCTATTGAAGAAATCTGATAGTTTCTCGATTATAATAAGCAACCCCAAGTCAGTTTGTAATATCCAGATTTCTTATGTTTCTAATCTATAACACGCTCATATGACTGGAACCTACTTTGGCAGGATTTCATTACTATACGTAACAAGACTTAGTACGAATAGCCAGAGCCCATTTTACTGATATTTACTATGGTACTTACTCATGTATTGGACAATTAGAATAAGAGCATTGGCTATGACTTGTGTGTGCAAATGTCCGTGTTGCCATACTCTGTGACAGTCACTAACAGTGCTAGAGTGAAATGTTGGTTTGTGGGTTGCAGCGCATGGACCTTCGCTATTTGTGGGGGGCTTCCTAGGATTAAATGAAAAGCTATTTCTATGTAAAATCGGTTTGAGCATAGGCGGATTAGTTGGGTAGCAATAATAATAATAATTGTAATAAACATACTGCAGCAAAAGGAATAATTTTACTGTGTACTGGATTTTTTTAAAATATTGCTAAGGGCCTCACAGCCGAGGGGCCCTTGCTGTCTTGCAAGCAGTTGTTCGCGTTGCTCGCCATGCGCTTTCCAAATTCTTGTCGTGTCAATCGAAATTCGTAAATCGACAATTGCCTGTGTATACCGAAATAGAATCAGACTAACCAAGGCTTATCTGTCCAGGATCAAATGATACAGGAAGTTGGTTAATTTTTCAATAAGAAGAATATCGTTTATTCAGTAAAAGAGAAAGAACAGTAGTACAGCAGGTCCTCGAATGAAGTCGTTTTACGTTAATGGGAAAAATATGTAGAATGAAAATACGTAGTGTACGATAATCATACAAACGTATCACAATAAACAATGCCGTACGAAAGCGCTCATTGAGTGTTACTGCTAGAGCGCTATGTTCAAGCTTGAGTTGAATGGTGGTAAGACAATTTATACCTTTGCAAAATTTATCCTTAACTTATCCCTGTTAGAATGAGTGCTAAAGTGCAATGTTTATATAGTTGGTCCAATTTCTAAAATTGATTTCGTTTCGCTTCGAGTCGCATCCACGACGTTAAGCGGGGACCTGCTGTACAGAGATTTTTGAAATATATATAAATAGGTCGGATCATAATAGAAATGAAGTGCAGGAACATATGTGATGGAAGAGTATTAGAAATAGTTGTGATGAAAGGGATCTAAGTATATTTGGCGCGCGAAATAAATATCACTGGATAATATGCCACTATCACTACCTTTATACCCAAATGAGCTTGTATATATATATATTGGCCATACATATAACAAGAAATAAATGATCTATTCCAACTGGTATTAGTTTTATCCCATACTAACTGTGAATCAAATATTGTTTCCATAGTAATCATGCGTAATAACGCATAGGAATCATGTTACTTAATGATAACTTCCTGGATTAGGTAAATTTCACTGAAGGGCGATTTATCCTTAGTGATGAATAGCATGGTCTCCGAGAAGAATGTTATCACGGGATATAAAATGAATTTGGGATATATATTCCTCATAGTGCTTTTATGTACACACGGTATAATATATGTAAAAATAATTACAGGAAAGTCAGGGGGGCACTTTGGACCTTAAGGCACCCCGTCTAATGCACCCCCTCTCGGTGGCCCTGTTGAATAGAACTTATAATGTATTTATTATTTCTTAACTTCGTTCCGAGTTCCGTTAACTTTAGTTCGTTCAACGTTACAGCTGAAATTGAGGAATAGGAATAGTAAATAGTACGATTTGTTGGTACAAGTCATTGTATGAAGTCGATTTCTTCAGCAATATTTAATTTGCTCAGTTACAAGACTTAGCGCAAATAGCTGAAATCGAGGATAGTACCAGCCCTTGGCCTTGCATTCTCTGCATATGATATATTTCATCCTCGATCATAGTGAGAATTTTTAATTTCTTAGTGAGATTAAACACATTACGCATTCGTTCAGCCTTAGAAAATACTAGCAACATCACAGGAAAATCAGACCAATGTGTCTACGTTCGAACTGCACGAATCGTAAAAACAATTACAGGGAAGTCCCGTGGCCCTTTGACCCCCCTACGTTCTTGGTGTATTGTGTATTTGAAAACGTTTTTTTTATTATTGTTATTAGATGCATTAGAGCTTTCTCACAAACCTAGCACTGCAAACATGAAAAGAATTAGACGTTTCTTTTCAAGGATAGGTAAATAATAATGTATATTGAATTCAAATTGAATAATAAATATTTTAACATCGTCGAAGGATTGTAGGTTTAAATGAAAATACCATTTGATGCTGTTGTTCAGAGGTCCCTGAGCCATCTACACTCAGATTTATACGTAACTTTAGCAAAACAATTTAAGTAGGAAATTCTTTTCTAAAATCTATCTCGTTAATTTAAAGTATATTTTAGGATAAAATAGTCAATCTGACATGTATTACCACTGAGGTATCTCCAACATTGTAGAAAAACCCCCACATTTGTTATTACAGGAGCAAGTAGGACAAAGAAAGCAACCCCCCCCCAAGCAACAAGTCATGGGGATACAGGCGTAAGTGCTTTAGTTCAAGAAGTCACACCTGCAACAGTAGCACATACAAATGAACCAAGTATGTTTAATAAACCATGTTATCTATGTATACAATGACAGATGAAGCAATATGTTTTATTGTGCAGGTCACATCGAGGCTGGAACTGTTATCCAGCATGCGGATGACGTTATAGCTTCTGCTGATGATGTGATGGTAGCTGCACAAGATGCAGAGATTCACGCTGAGCATGCAGAGATTCATGCAGAGCATGCAGAGATTCAAGCACTGGATGCCAATGTTCGAACTCAACATGCAAACATCATCCATCCACAAAATGTTCAAGTTCATCAAGGTATGTTGATTATCATTGAATAAGTAAAAATTAAATGTATTTTCTAATGAAAGAAACTTGATGGTTTTGGATTGGGTCGTAGCCAATATTGTTACAATGGCTTTGATTCCTGTCATTATTTCTGTATTTACCAGTGTGGAATTCTTTACCCTGGTTTCCTTATTTGGTTATCATCATTCTTCGACAGTAATTAACAATTAAATTTTTTAAATCAGATGCTTTTATTTTATTCAGAAATCAGAGCATTAGTCGAACACCCCGATCTTGCAGAACTTCATGCTGAACAAGCTGTGGTTCATGCTGAGCAAGCTAACATTAATGCAGCAATTGTCCATGTACATGAACAAAAAATTGGTAAGACTCTATTATTAGAAAAGTGTCGATTAAATTCCAAATAATTGTTTTTAATATATTCGAACGAGTCTTAAAAATCCAGTGATCTATGAGCATAAAACAAATATGAATTCATAATTAACCTAACTCAAACGTAACCTAATATAACCGGGTTTTTGGAGAAACCAACAACACTATGTGTATGATATTGCATGAAAGATGAATTAGCTTAGGTTCGGCAGCTTTTTTTTCATTATGACGAGAGATAGACGCCATTATGAGTCATTTGATCGTTTCCCTTTCTTCTCTCTGTGATGCCTGAATTATATGGCTACCGCTGAATGATATTTAACTTTTGCTACATCAGCCACTAAATTACTCAAGATAATTGTTTTGTTCATCAAGTTACAGCATTTGTATTGTAATGACGTAATAGAAGCGGGTAATGGGCGTTAAGTGAGCCGAGAAACACGTCATAACTCTGGTCTAGGTCATTCATTTGGACTGAAAGCATCACTTTCCATAATCGCAGATAAGAAATAAAATCATTAGTATTACAAAGCCGTGGCCTTTGCTTGCGTTTGTTAACCGCCTAGTGACGTCATGCAATGTATAGTTACCAACTTATCTTTAACATTTGTGACATAACATTGTATTGTTGTTGAACCAAGTATGTTTAATAAGCCATGTTATCTATGTATATACAATGACAGATGACGCAATATGTTTTATTGTGCAGGTAACATCGCTGAAACTGTTATCCAGCATGCGGATGAAGTAATAGCTCATGCTGATGACGTAATGGTAACTGCACAAGATGCAGAGATTCAAGCTGAGCATGCAGAGATTCATGTAGAGCATGCAGAGATTCAAGCTGAGCATGCAGATGTTGACGCTGGACATGCAGAGGTTGACGCTGAGCATGCAGAGATTCAAGCTGTACATGCAGGGATTCACGCTGAGCATGCTAAGGTTGACGCTAAAGAAGCAAATGTTCATGCACTGGATGCCAATGTTCGAACTCAACATGCAAACATCATCAATGCACAAAATGTTCAAGTTCATCAAGGTACAGTCCCGTGTGTTAGAAATTTATTACATTCCATAACTTGAACACTTTCTTATTCGTATTGAAATGCCTTTTGTACAGAAGTTAATGCAAACTGGTAGTAAAGGAAATTGTGTTCAAAGCATACCCATGAATTTTCCCGGACTAACCGAGGTCACATAATAATTATTTACCAATATGAATCACTAATATCAACTCTCCTGTGTCTATAAACCAACGCAGAACTCTCATAACCCTCATTTAAACTAGTTCATTCAAATTTGATTTTATATTAAGGTTACTAAGGTGAATAAAGTTTATAAAAATGTTAATATTATTAGTAAAGAATAATGTGAACGGACATTCATAATTTTGTTCGGATTAAAAGAGGTTCCGGACCAGGTGATGCTGGAAAATCTTGTAATATATCCGAAGAACGTCTTGATGGTTTATAATGATAAAGGTATAAAGCTTCTTTTGTCGGACAGATTATCTATGAAATTTGATATTGATATCAAGGATGTTAACTGGCGCTTAGAGATTCTTATTATCTGCTCATGGTTAGTTTCATCTACCTTTAATTAATTATTTATCTAAAGTTTTTTCATATTTATAATACTAGGAATGGTTCGAGTGTTAATTCAGTCACTATAATTATATAAAATCATTTGTTTTAATTTCAGAGATTGACACTGTGATCCAGCATGCTGATGAAGTTCATGGTGCAGTGGTTCATGCTGAAAATGTTGGAGTCCTCCACCAACACGTTCATAAACACGTGCACCCGCAGCAAGTTCCAGAGCCAAACAAAGCAGATGTCGGTGAGTCTGCTTGTCATTTATATTATTAGTTCATAGTAACACGACAGGGAAACAAAACAATATGAAAAGTAAAATAAACTTTCCCAGTAAAACCCGTTCGCTGTAATAAATATATATATACTAGCTGAGCGTCCCGGCCTTGCCTGAGTGAACTAAACGGGAGTATTGTAGAGTATTGTAGAGTATTGTAGAGTATTGTAGGCGCTTCAGTACCTTCAGTACCTACTTCCACGGGCTCTGCGTATTCTCGGGTCCGATATTTGAATCTGGTTGGAATAACACTTGCGTTTGCATCTGTGACATCATGAAAAAGCATTTTTGGGAAGTCAACATGGTATTATTTAGAATATAGGAAAAATATGGATGTAGTTTACGTCAGCAATTGTGGACCCCACGAATGGATGGAATACATCAATACTATACTATATAAGTGTGAAAGACAATACATTACTGATGTAAGTTGTTAGTTTGTTTATTGCTGTGGTTCTTAACCCTTTTTCAGCGCCCAATTTCTGATAGTTGCTTGGGTTTGTGCCTCCCTAAGCCTATGCTATACTGACCTTAGTGAGATTTTGCTCAGTTAAAAATATCAGTTTCAATATTTGACAAACAAAACCTCGAGTCTCCCCTATCACATCTCTCTAATCTACTTCACGGTTCGATAAGCAGATTTTTACTACGCTGCTAATAATTTCTCAACCAAGTATAGAGATTGATGAGCTGACACCTGGAACTCTGGAACCCTGCTAAAATATGAACTGTACATGTTCAATGCGTGATATAAAAATGTAAACACCCAATGCCCCTCATAGAGCTCCCTGATCTCTGTCAGCCATTCAAGAGTTCGCAGCGCCCACACGAGGGTGGTACCATCCATGTTACGAATGTAATGTATAAATGTGCAATGTACAAACAATCACAAGAGGACGTCCTTTACATATGGTGACGTCATTGCATCTGTCGAAATTATAATAAATAAGCCCTTTCGAACAAGCACCCATGGGCGTATATTCGGTTGAATTCCCCGATCATTTCCTCATATTCCTATATTTCAAATTGTAGCCCAAGGATTTTTTTACGGAAAACAATGGCGCATTCGTGTGGCATTATTGGTCATAATGTATATGGACCAGATTAATTGATTTTACGAGTGTAAAACCGTAAAATATTCCGATTTCCGGAAGGTTATTCAGCTGATATAAAAAAAATCAGATTAAGTGTTCTGTAAATCGCATACCGTATTTATTCGATTATAAGCCGCGGCTTATATTGTTTTTTCTTTATCATTTCGTGCGGCTTACATTAATTTTTTAACATAATTTCGCGCGGCTTACA
>QXVX01002166.1:27033-37702 GCA_013436065.1 Halocynthia aurantium | reverse complement strand
ATCCCCTAATTTAATAATCACTTTGCAATGCTTTACTGAATTTCCAGTATATGCCTACAAATTTCAGTATTAAAAAATGGAGATGCCGGGGATTGAACCCGGGGCCTCACACATGCAAAGCGTGCGCTCTACCACTGAGCTACATCCCCTTATGTAACAATCACTTTGCAATACATTGCTGAATTTCCAGTCTATGCCTAAAAATTTTGAAGTATTAAAAAATGGAGATGCCGGGGATTGAACCCGGGGCCTCACACATGCAAAGCGTGCGCTCTACCACTGAGCTACATCCCCTTATGGAAAAGTCACTTGGCAATACTTTACTGAATTTCCAGTCTATGCCTACAAATTTCAGTATTAAAAAATGGAGATGCCGGGGATTGAACCCGGAGCCTCACACATGCAAAGCGTGCGCTCTACCACTGAACTACATCCCCGTATGGAAAAATCACTATGCAATACTTTGCTGAATTTCCAGTCTATGACTAAATATTTTAAAGTATTAAATAATGGAGATGCCGGGGATTGAACCCGGGGCCTCACACATGCAAAGCGTGCGCTCTTCCACTGAGCTACATACCTTGATGGAAAAGTCACTTGGCAATACTTTACTGAATTTCCAGTTTATGCCTACAAATTTCAGTATTCAAAAATGGAGATGCTGGGGATTGAAATTGGGGCCTCACACATGCAAAGTGTGCGCTCTACCACTGAGCTACATCCCCTTATTTAATAATCACTATGCAATACTTTGCTGAATTTCCAGTCTATGCCTAAATATTTTAAAGTATTAAATAATTGAGATGCCGGGGATTGAACCCGGGGCCTCACACATGCGAAGCGTGCGCTCTACCACTGAGCTACTTCCCCTTTATGGAAAAATCATTTGGCAATACATTGCTGAATTTCCAGTCTATGCCTAAAATTTTTAAAGTATTAAATAATGGAGATGCCGGGGATTGAACGCGGGGCCTCACACATGCGAAGCGTGCGCTCAACCACTGAGCTACATCCTCTTATGGAAAATTCACTTTGCAATACTTTGCTGAATTTCCAGTCTATGCCTAAATATTTTTAAGTATTAAATAATGGAGAAGGCGGGGATTGAACCCGGGGCCTCACACATGCGAAGCGTGCGCTCTACCACTGAGCTACATCCCCTTAAGGAAACATCACTTTGCAATACATTGCTGAATTTCCAGTCTATGTCTAAAAATTTTAAATTTTAAATAATGGAGATGCCGGGGATTGAACCCGGGGCCTCAAACATGCAAAGTGTGCGATCTACCACTGAGCTACATCCCCTTATGTAAAAGTCAATTGGCAATACATTGCTGAATTTCCAGTCTATGCCTAAATATTTCAAAGTATTAAATAAAGAAGATGCCGGGGATTGAACCCGGGGCCTCACACACGCGAAGCGTGCGCTCTACCACTGATCTACTGATCTACTATTTTTCGTGGTTTTTTGTAGTCTGGAACGGATTAATTGGGTTTTTCATTGATTTCAATGGGAAAACTCGCTTTGTAATACGAGTAATGTGTAATACAAGCTCGATATTGGAACGGATTAAACTCGTATTACGAGGTACCAATGTTCTCTACTGATTTTTCGGACGATGCTGATAAAAGTGTGTTAGAAAATTGAGATACTGATGATTTAAACTAGGGGACTCGGAATTGCATAGAGTGAGCTCTACTACTAAAACGCAAATAAACTTTGACAATCTTTTGTTAATATATACAGTATGTCGAAGCCTCGAAATGTGTAAAGTATTAAAAAATGGAGATGCCGGGGATTGAACCCGGGGCCTCACACATGCAAAGCGTGCGCTCTACCACTGAGCTACATCCCCTTGATGTAAACTCTCAACACACCGCGACTCGTAGACTTCGACTGCTCAATAACTACATAAGGGCGTTACGGACGACTTTAGTTGGTTTTATTTTTAATGAACCCTCCTTTTGAATACTGTTCCGTGTTTGAATCGTCCTACTTTTAGGTAGTCCGAATGGACCTAATTCATACCCTTCACAGGTATTTGCGCTTCTATATATCTTGTTATTCACGAGCTATCACGCTGTGATATAAGCTACTTTATGATCTGATTGATTTTCCCATTAGTTTACTGCTATATTATGTTACAGTTAATCAAGAAATTACAAGTCACAATAAACGGTGTAGGATTTTCATTGTTAAATAGCAACACATGATGCTTGGAGGGTAACCATTACGCAGCTGTTGGCTTGAAGTATTTCTTTGTTTGTTTTATTATAACTGCCGCGTTTTATTTTTTTCAATAAAAGTTGTGACGTGAAAACTGTACGTTGCGCTCTCTCGACGCCATTAACATCTAGCGACGCTGAAGTAGGAGCAACATCGGAAAATAAGGTTTTTCGGGGATCCAATAACATCGCCCTAGGTTAACGTCGAAACATCATGTCTGCCGTTGAGGTACCTGAAGAAGTCCATAACGATGAACCTGTGAAGGCGGAAAAGAAGGTTATCGGTTAGTAAGTTCAAACTGCTTAATAATACTGACCTTGTTTTTCAAAAAAAATTGTATTGGATTCATTTATTTGTTATCAGCCTCTCACTGTACTGGTGTAGTAAAGTGGTTCAATGTCCGTAATGGTTATGGCTTCATAAACAGAGAGGATAATAAGGAGGATGTATTTATCCATCAAACTGCAATCATTCGGAACAATCCACGAAAGTACCTACGCAGCGTAGGAGATGGAGAGCTGGTTGAATTTGACGTGGTCGAGGGAGAAAAGGTGGACTTTTTGGCATTTTTTAATCTGTTTTCGAGATCTAGTTTTGTAGGAATTTTAGTTATTGTGGTCATGATCCCAAGGCGAAAATTTCCATGCATTTCAAGAACCACATGTCGAATGTAAATAAGTCTAAAGATTACTATTTACTCTACCTATTTTATTCCTTCAATGAACTGACTGGGATTTATCATAGGACTCAAATCTTGTAATGCGTGTAATTTTTTTTCTGTTGAATCGATACACATACAGTAGATCCTTGAAATACGAGTAACTCGATGTACGAAAAACTTGATATACGAACCGCGATTTTTTTCAATTTAAATTTCGATATACGAACAAAATTATTTCGGAATACGAGCGACCGTCATACACAGTGAGCAGGTATAGAGAGGCAATAAATAGCGTTTCCAGCTGACTCATCGATTTGTAAGAAAGAGCACGTTCAGTATCTATCGCGCATCTCTGCGAGTGCGCAGTCGTACTCGCTTAATTCATGTGTTTGTTTCGTAGCGGTAACGTCCCGAGCCTTTTGTGTTAGTGAATATTCTGTGTTTCGGGCATATTTTGAATTTATTTTGTCCTAATTATTTGTGTTAACTATGAATAAAAGGCTTATTGCAATAGAAGTAAAGAAGTAAATAATGAAAAATCATGATAAAGTGTGTGTAGTGGACTTGCAATGCAAAACGATCGAACGACGTCGACGGATGCACGATCATATCTTGTATAATCTCTCATGTTTTTATTACATGTACAGTACAGTAAGTCCTCAACATACGAACAGGTTACGTTCCAAGAGGTTAATCGTGCCTGGAATTGTTCGTAAATTCAACATAATAGAAATAAATACACAGGTTATGCCTAAACAGCCACATCGGTTCTTAGATACACTCGTTTCACGTTCACTACCTTTTCCTTTTGTTTCCTGCCATTTTAGGTTCGAAAATTCTCTGAATTATTAAATACAAACGCGATAACAATCACTTGATACACATTACAACTATTTCGTGAGATAGGGCACACGTGACTGAGAAAGAGGTTGGGAGATGTGTGTTGTTGTTGACAATCACGCGCCGAGCGACGGATTTGCGAACTATCACCGTCACGCAAATTATTTTAGGTTCGCGCCCGGTTCGTAACTACGAAAGTTCGTAACTAAATGACTTACTGTACACATATGTATTGTTATTTTAAGTTTAATTGCACGTTTCTGTTAAAAAAATACCTCAAAATCGGCATTTTTCGTGGTTTTTGTAGTCTGGAACGGATTAATTAGTTTACCATTGATTTAAATGGAAAAACGGGTTTTGAAATACGAGTAATTTGGAATACGAGCTCAGACTCGGAACGAATTAAATTCGTATATCGAGGATCTACTGTATTCTAAAACACACCGACACGGATAATATTCCCTGCAATGTGTTTAAGGTCCAGGTAGGGTAAATATGTAATGTTTTCGAATTTGTAGACAAGTTGAAGTAAGTAAGCACGAACCAAAATGAAATGCATACATAATACAGCAATACCCCGATGAACAGGATGTGCGGAAATAGAATGCTGAGCGAATCGGCGTTAAACCTGGTTATTATAACATTCCTGTATATGAGAACAAAGCATGAACAAACGAAACCCAGGCCCAAGGATGAGTGCTCTGCTAGTGAACTATAAAGCATGAACAGTAGAACCTCGTAGTACGAGTTGAATTCGTTCCAAGGCCGAGCTCTTATTACAAAGCGAGTTTTCCCATTGAAAATTTCCCAATGGAAAACTAATTTGTTCTAGACCTCAAAAACCACACAAAATGCCGATTTTAAGGTATTTTTTTAACAGAAACACTAAACTTAAAATAACAATACATATGTGTACATGTAATAAAAACATGAGAGATTATACAAGAAATGATCGTCGACGACGTTCGATCGTATTGCTGTGTCAAGTCCACTACACGCACTCTATCATGATTTTCTACTATTTCTCTACTTCTATTGTAATAAGCTTTTTCTCCATGGTTAACACAAAGAATTAAGACAAAATGAATCCAAAATATGCCCGAAACTCAAAAAATTGTACATGCATTCCACATGAATTCTAAGGGCGACTACCGTAATTTCGGATGGATTACCTGTGGGTTGTATGTGGTTTTGTATAAAAAATCAAGGGTGCGGGTTATCCTACAAAGCGGGTAATACATGATTTTTTTTACGAGATCTCTTGCACTCTTCATATACGTATATCGACAACTCCCAATAGCCGCACGCACTTTTGGATGCCATCGATAGACATATATAAATAATTCTTTAAAATATACCTAGTAGGAAAATTTTATCACTAACTGATGCATCAGAATGTAATGAAGCACAATAAACATGTAGAGTATTGCACAAATATTATAGTAATTACTATTGTTATCGTTACCATAAAATATGCGAGATGGACAGTACCCGTTTCGACAATCCTCTCGCACGAGAGCCAGACAGTATTCGAGAGAACAACTCGTGCGTGTAGCGTAGTGCAGCGTCGTTCTGTCCGCAAAACTACTACGTACATTCAAATGTGCTTTGATATCGTTAAAAGTGAACACTTAAATGTGTGGCAACATTTGATGATGTAGGATATCGCTGACATTCATAATGTATGCTGAAGACGATGGTTTTGTAATCCTTTTTTTGCGAATTTTACATAGGGTCTTCCTGAAGCTGCTAATGTTACTGGACCTGAGGGAGCCCCTGTACAAGGCAGTAAATATGCTGCTGATAGACGTAGATACCGACCACGATACCGCAGATCAAGACAATCGTCCAACAATCAGGTATGCATGGTTTTAGCGTAAGCATGTTTCAAATATTCCAATCCATAACTTCAAGGGCATTTCATGTAACAATATTCAATTTTTGTCTCTTTGTTGAAGTTTGTTTCATAAATTCCACGTTTGGGTTACAGTTATGTCAATAATGCTGATATTGCTTAGAGCATTCACCAGCCACTGAAATTATTAAAACAATTCTGTGTAGTTTTTATAAAATGCGTATATTGCATCTTTCGTGATGAATTTCACAAGCCACTAATATGAATAGAAAAATGACAACTGCATTGTAAAATTTATGGTGAATACAAAAATTTGTAGAATTTTTGTTTAGTGCTTGCTATATTAATTGCATTTTACTATCTATTTTTTTGTTCGTTTATTAGCGTTGCGTGCATGCAAGGGAAGTCTGCATGATGCATCAACTAGTGATGCGATTTCACAGGCAAATTGTAGTTTCTAATATTTTTAAATGTAGGCAAGAGAAATTGGGGAAGAGGGGGGTGCAAAACCGCAGGACAATGATGATAGTATTGAGGGTGGGCAGGAAAGACCACCACCACCTAGGAGGTACAGAAGACGGCCGTGGTTCCGTCGACCAAGAAATATTCCTCAGGTAAGGAAGGATCCATGACTTCCCTTTTCACATACTAAGAGAGGTATTGAAGTAGTACTGTTATTCTTTTCGTTAACCGCTCGAATAGATATAGATTATTGTAGATGTTTTGGTGTTGGTGAATTTTCTTTTAAAAAACATGTTTGCATGTTTTTTGTTCTCGAGCATGGCTTTCACTCCATGAAATGCATCTACTATTATTACGACATAACCGGAGATGGTTAACATAGTTTTGAAATGGTCCAATGTTATTTTATGATGTAAGGATGGTCAAACTGTAGAACAAGGAGAGGAGGTTAAAGAAGAAGATGGAGAAGACAAACCCCAGCGTCGTCCTAGGCGTCCAAGACCACGTCGTCCGAGGAAGCCCATTTCCGGGCAGGAGCAACAGGAAGAGAATACCGAAGGTGGAGAGGATCAAGCCAATGGTGAAGAAGGTGCTGAACGTCCTCCACCACCTCGCAGACGTAGATTCAGACCACGGTAAGCAGCAAGTTGTTGATCATTTTTATTTACGGTAATTTATCGTACGGTAACTCTTCACCAGTCGGCCCCGCCCCCCTCGTCAAGAAGATGGAGAAAATCAAGTGGAAAATGGAGAGGGGCAAGGAGAGCAACAAGAACAGCAGAGCAGATATCGGCCCCGTCGATTTCGTACACGCCGCCCGAGAGGTCCGCCACGGCCAGTAAAGAGTGGCGATGAAGGAGAGCCAATTGCTCCAACAAAACAGGTATTTGACAGGTTATTTTCATGTTGCTAAAACTTTGTTCAAGTTCGAATTATTATTCTAATTGGGGTTCCACTGTACATTAAGTTCTTTTGGGATCAGAGATTATTGGTGCTCGATAGAAAAATATTGGATGGTTTTTGAATTGACAGTATATAGGGGGTAAAAGTTGCTTTCAGTGTAATCTGTTGGTCTACTAGCTACAATTGAAGGAGTACGGCATGGTAAGGAGTATGGATGAAATTTGTTCCCTTTAGCCGTCATAAATGCAGTTTCATTCATGTTTTTTTCATTTGTCTTAATTTTTCCACCAAACAAAACTGGGTGAGGAATTTTTTTTATTGTCCAAATATTTTTTCAAACAGCTTGGGATATCTATGGACGTATAATACAGTAGAATTCGCCTAATGAATCCACCTCGGTTCCAGGCGATTTTGGATTTAATAAACGGCGGATTTAATAACTGGCACAATAAAAATGAGTACAAAAAGAAACACAAATAATTAAGTACAGTGTATTTATGGATATGACTTATGCTTGTTTGGAAACGTTCATGCAGCACAGTTACACGAAGGATAATCCTTCGATACCTTTCACACAGTTGTTACACAACAGGCGACTGACTGACTGTGGGATAATCCCAGTTTGAAAACGCTCGATTTGATGAGATTGGCAAATAACATTTTGGATCAAATGAGATTACACTAAGACAGTTTATTCACAAAAATCATTAAAAAATGGAATAGTTAGTACTGTATGAACAAAATGGATTTAAAAAGTGGCTTTTGGATTTTTTACCCAGCTATATTTAAATGCAAAAATTGGTCCTCAGGCAATTGGATTTATTATCCGTGAATTTATTAGGCGAATTAGTTATTACCGTACTGTATATCGTATTTACAAAGATGCAAGGTCTCGTTGAGTTGTGGGTGTGATTAAGGTTCAAACAGCATTTATTTACAATTATTTTCTAACAGGACAATGAAGTCAGTCAGGTGGTCAACAGTCAGGTGGTCAACAGTCCGGCCGTGGCTGAGGAGCAGGCATAGCTTGCACGTTCGCTGCTGCACAAGTAAAATCAACTATCCGTAACCAATGTAACTTGTCATACAGATACCGTGTTCATGTTCTTTCACTGCATATTTTGGATTCATACTCCCCACACATCGTACAAGGTTTTGGTGAAGTACAATGGCCCTGGTTGTGGGAATTATTTTTATTGATCTTGTTTGTACTATATCTGAAATTTCCATCTTTGGATTCTTAATTGTCTAATCTGAGACGAGCAGAAAGCTAATTTCGTTCATTCTACTATAACACCTGTAATATAGCAGCAACAAAAGATTGTTTCGTCTTAAGTTTGACTCATATCCCCATAATTGGCAAATTAAAAATTAATGAATTCGAACAGTTGTTTGCATGCGTGATTCTATGTAGTGACCCGTAATTTAAGATGTGGGTCTTGACAGTTGTAGTGTTGTAGGCTATATAACATTATATCCGTAGCTAGGAAACGTCGCCCTGAAACTGTCACCATCTGTAATTCTATGTTTTGCCATTTAATTTAGTGGTTTGCCATTGTTGCTGTCGTTATATGAAAAAATTCTTTCCCAGAGAGTTGAAAAATATAAGATCTACCAATTCCCGAATCGCAGTTGCTATAAACCTTATCAAATGTACTAGAACTATTCTGGAGTAGCTTTCCAAATATTACTGCTAAATTTATCAGCCCAATCACCCTTTGTAGGGTGTTTTATACCAAAGACTGAACCCATCACATAATTACCAGTGATCTTTGCCTGCCCATTGCAGATATCAAACCTCACCAATCGGAAGACTTTGCTTTTTTGTTTTTCAATTTTTTTTACCTATTGCTAATTTTCGGTTGCTGCTCCACTGTAAGCCCAAATTAAACCTCCCCCTTCAGAGTCCAGCTCTAACTTGAAATTGAAAAGCTCTTCGCACTAGATGTAGTTCGAAAGATGGTGTGGTGTAATACCTGGATATTGCGTCGCTTTATTTTTGTAGAAAATCTTCATAGGAAGCATATTATAATTTAACTGGAGTTGTTAATTTTCATTGCAGTTTTAGGCTTTTTTTTCAGCGAGCCTAATAAAACATACACCTCTGGGAAATACAGTGTATATCTTTTTTTAAGGAAAAAATTTTGATATCTTTTAGGAATGGCGCGAACCGATGGAGTTTGGTTCCGATTGATACAAAGTTAGAGTCGTTTCTGTTAGTAGCTCTTGGATACTTAAATATTATACCGAAATAGTTCTATTTGAAAATGTGTAAATTCAAGTTTAGTTGGACATTATAGATCCATAATACCATTATAAATAATTTACACACTCTTATTTACCTTATTAACCTTTCCCACAATCATTTGATTGTTATTTAATATTTTTTGTAACTTTTAGCGCTCAAACATACTAGTACTGTACTGCACGGCATTTATCATGAAATAAAGTACATACAATATCACATTAAAATACATACAATACTGCACACTGCCTTTACATGCAACTGTACATGCATTTTAAACATCTTCCATAGACATTCCGGGATATTGTTTCATTTGGTAGTATTCACATGCATTTTAAACATCTGTCATAGACAATAACAGGTAATTCGTTATGAACATCACCATCCTTATTTGTATAGATTCAGTAACATACCTAAGGCATTGTAGGTTTGCTATAGGATATTGTCATTGCCTGTTCCTTAGTTCTTACTATACCCCCCTATAAATAATGAGAATAAATTTCTTCAAATGTGTAATCTGTCTTTGATTATCATGGTTGAGAAGCACAGGGAATATACTCTCACATATCATACTTATAGCGTATTGTTTAAGAGTCATTTCAGAAGAACTAAGATGTCATGTTGTTTAACCGAGCTTAGTCAAGTAAGTTCTTTATCAAACAAACTTATGATTCATCTACTTACATCTACATTATTTTTTTATTAGTTTTAGTTTCGTTTTTTCTTGGTTAGCTATTAGGCCAGAACTCCAACTAGCAAGTGAGCAAGATTTTTTTGTTACTGTTCATTCTTGGTATCATCTCTCTATCTGACATTCTTTGTTAATTCATTGTCTCCAAGTCTCTTAATATATATTCCTGTAACTTCTCTACCCTTCTATTATAGGGAGAGATGGAAATATTCAGGGGCGTTGAGAGAAGAGGGGGCGATAAGTTGTTATATGATTTCGTGTTTGTTTTGGTTTTGTATGCATAATAACACTCAGCTTCCCACAATTAGTGCAATTATTGTATGTACAATTGTGTAGCCATGATCGGTGAGGATGTCTTCTATCGTATGACTGACTCAAAACAACAGAAAAGCAAGTGATTCGATAACCAGCTGAAGCGGTTCACAATATGATGTCTTCTACAGAGATTGCCGTCATATCATGAAGGAAAGACTATGTATATTGTGATATTTCAAAAGTGTTGTAATTAACCACGTTTATGATGCGAAAATTATAGATAGTTAACTCACCGAGATAATATTGGTATGAGCAAATAAAATGCGTCTCTTGGCTCGCCAAATCAATTTAATGTTTCATTCCTTTGGCCGCCAAAGATTTTCTATGGATAATGACCGAAAAACATTGGTAAATGTGGAGATCCATCTTAATACTCATTAGATGATTAGAGTATTCTTAGAGCATTCTTATTTTTTTAAGACACTTCAAATACTCTATCCTTTAAAGCAGGGGTGGGCAAACTACGGCCC
>QXVX01002166.1:2737-26615 GCA_013436065.1 Halocynthia aurantium | reverse complement strand
CCCTATAAAGTTTTTCATAATTTATCAAATTCATTAGTTTTTTCGGCCCGGCCCGGCCCGGCCCGATAGACAGCGAATGCGGCCCGCCTGGGAAAAAGTTTTCCCACCCCTGCTTTAAAGTGCACCCTATTTTGTACTTTTAGAAACCGTGTGATAGCCTAGTCACTACACCTCCCAAATGATATTTGTATGACCAAACGTTCATGAAATACTCGCTTCAATACTGACTGAAGGATGTATGCAATAAATACTGCTATACACCCACGTGCGTCTCTTGCAACAAGTATAGTTTACATACCATAAAAAGTGTAGGAGAGACATAAAGATGGAAGGAGGAAACTGTACATTGGTGGGCCAGAGACACTTTTTTAGGCCATACCAATATTATGTCGGTGCGGTAATTTTTTTATCATCTTCACATTATCAACGTAATTCTTATCATGACTGATACAATATTACGGATGCAATAATTTTGTAAAATTTCGTTTGACTCCAACTTCAAATGACTACCTTTATCGTGTCTAATGAAACTTATCCCTCTTTTAGGATGCCACCCTAATTTGTGATGACCCTCAAAGTTGTGAAGATGATATCGCATGTGATATATATATAGTTTTCCATGGTAAATTCTTCCCAGTTTGGATATCCTCCTCTTACATAATTTCCTCCGTAATTCCGAACTTAAAAGAATTCAGTATAGTTTACACACCATATAAATTGTAGGAGAGACGAACGGGTATGGTCTGTTTAAAATAATATTCAAATTATGTATTCGGTCAATCATATACATATATTCAATATACATATACAATGCACACGGTAACCTATCTCGCGAGTTAACTATTTATAATTTTCGCATTATAAATGTGATTAATTACAACACTTTAGAAATATCACAATATACATAGTCTTACCTTCATGATATAACGGAAATCTCTGTAGAAGACATCATAATGTGAACTGCTTCAACTGGTAATCGAATCACTTGCAAAAATTTCTGTTGTTTTGAGTCAGTGATACGATAGAAGACTTTCTCACCGATCATGGCTACACATAATTGTACATACAATAATTGCACAAATTGTCGTAAGCTGAGTGTTACCATGCATACAAAACCAAAACAAACACGAAATCATACTAGAATTGTACACAATTATGCAGAACTCCCGTTGTTGTCAATTGTAAAGTTGTCATATTATCACCACTAGCATTACTGCACTTAGCTCAGATCAATGCAGTGTATCATCTACAATCTAAATTGCGTGTGATTGGCAGCAAACTATATATGTGCTACACACAGCCCCCCCCCCCCCCCCCCCCCCCCCTTTTCAAGTCAACAGCACTGACTTCAGTTCCATCAGCAAGGTCTTCTACGACCTACGTTATAAAGACTCATAATCTCCATATAGGGGATATGAACCAGAACCATGAGTAACAGGTCTAAGGGCAGACTTGCAAGCCGGATATATAATTTTAGACATGCGTTTTCAAGGAAATCCTGTGATCTTTGTCATGCAAAAATAACAATCAGAAATATGACCACTTTGCTCTCGCCATATCATTGGAACACCAAATGGCAATGGCTTCCTTTTTCATGAAGTCAAAACAAAAGACTTGTAACGATTGCAACAAACATGTGTCTTGATGTCCCACTTGACATCCAAAATAGTGTTTGTAGGCAAACTTGACTATGATGGAATTCTTCACAAGGTGAATGAAGTGTACTTACCACATATATAGCAAAAGTTGCCTGGATGGTTTATACTTTATACAACCCTGTTTAGAGATATGAGGCATGATTTTTCTGTCTGAACAGTAATTTTACCAACACAATAACAATCTTTGTTTTGAAAAATCAGGCATGTAATATTGCTGCATGTTAGAAATAAGACAATTTTCCTTTTGGAAATTTACGTAGTAATACAATATATATCTCAGTCATATATTACTGTTATCTGTATATGTTTGCACTATATAATATATTTTTAACAATATAACCTATCTTTTGAATCACGAATACCTAATGTAAAAATATTCAGTTGCACTATGCCTTATTATTTATACACATGCTCTGGACACCGCTAATGTTATCCGACAGCAACGTAGGGACACTTCACTGCACACGCTCTTACGTCATCAATTAAATTACGAGACACAAATAGAAATGTACGTGAATCATAGAAAATCAAAATTCAGTTGTGATTTTCAAACTGTACCTTCTACCGTGTGACACAAAAACTCATGAAATGAACGCTTCACTGCACACGCTCTTACGTCATTAATCAAATTAAAATAACGAGACGCAAATGGAAAATGTACGGCTCATAAATCATCTAAATTCAGTTGTTGATGTTTAAGCTATACCTTGTACCGTATAACACGAAACTCAGGGAATACATAGAGGATTGATGATATTAATTTACGTAACGATGGTAACGACGTTACCAATTACAATAGACATGAACTGGCTTATGCCATCTAAATTACCTACAACTTGTTAGGTTCAGATAACAAAATGTTGGATAGGATGCTGTTATTTTTTGCTACAAGCGGACAAAGCAAAGATTTTTTGTTGGTATTTGAGCTATTGTGGTATGCTCTATCCCTACTAAACTTTGCGGTCTGATAAACCTATATACCGAAAATCACGAATATACCACAGATATTATTTGATTTATTGAGTTCATGTATATTATATTAAAGAGGATTCCGCCACTTCATATTTCGCGTGTTGTCCATATAGCAAGGGTTATCCAGCTTGGTTACTTTTGCTACAAACGGATGGAGAATCTCCAGGTTAGTAGATTTGAAAGCGACGCCGTTTCCGAATGTGTGAACCTTCGTGCTTTTCGTGAAGCCGTTAGTAGGCTTAGTATGTCCAGAAACTGCTGCTGCGCCAGGATATGTCGCTGTAAATAATAGAATTATTATTGATAACAAATCGTAATTGAAATTAAAAAGGTAGTTCACGGAACGCGGGTTTGTACAGTTAGCAGGCAAAGAGGAAGTAATGTTTATGTAGGGTTTTTCAAATTATTCAACAAAATGTAAGGTAGTATTACCGTATTTCCTCGATTATAAGCCGCGGCTTATATTCTTTTTTCTTCATCATTTTGTGCGGCTTATAATCAAAGGCGGCTTATAATCAAGGGCGGCATATATTGTTTTTTTCATCATTTCGTGCGCCGCACAAGAATACTCATGAATAGCGGCTCGAGAAGCAAGTTGCTCGGACAATGGTAGTACGAGGTTCTACTGTATATTTTTTTTTCATCATTTCGCGCGCCTTACATTTTCACTTACCATACCATTAACGTTCAAACTGCAGTAGTTCGTGTTTAAGATTGAGTAATAGGCGAGCGTATACTGTGGAATTTAAAATGGAGGTCGTTAAGTTTGCAAAAGTTTATTAAATGATTCATATTGTCAGCTGTTTGTGACATTGCCGTAGAAAACTGATAAAAAAGGCTTAGGTAGGCTACCCTATGTTCTAGTGCGTTTTATTTTCATCATTTCGTGCGGCTTATAATCAAGGGCGGCTTATAATCGAGGAAATACGGTAATAATAACCATACAACCATGTCGGAAATATAGCTCAACTAATGAGAAGAATGGAATTGGAATGGAATTAAGGTTAGTACACCCTATCATCAAAATTAATCGCAAATGTCAATCTGTTACTGCTGACCTGTATTGATATTTTTAAGACAGAACAAAATGGCAAAAAACTGCGATACACGTGGAAACGCTGCCGAAATTTAACAGTAACAGCGTGCAATCAGCTGCCGCAACAACGCTATCTGTACCCGAGTTTCGTTCTATCATAGAACAACCGGTCTAGAACACACCGTACCGATTCTCCAATATCACACACTTTACATGAGACATATATCACACCACACTAATATTCGACTACAAAACATCTTTCAATTCGTTAATCAATAAAACTGCAGTAATGGGAATAGGATTATTATTAGAAACTCTCATCAACGTGGTCTGTTCTTAATTTCAGATTCATGATTCATGAACTACCGGTATTCGATATATAGTACCTTGTTTCGGACCAAACTTTCCTTCATAATGAGAGATAAATCGGGATTGATCGCTAGGCTTGTCAACGTAACCTCCGTTGTTGGTAGAGAAACCTGTAAGTTCTTTTTGACCTACTGTTATACGCGATAACCTATGATCGGCGGTCTGAGAAGGACACTGCTTTCCCCGAAAATATGTACTTGCCAATCTGTGAAGAAACGTCGATGTCAGAATAATTACTATAGCAGAACATATCCAACAAAAGCTCCCGTATTTTCCACTAACGTTCTGTGATCTCCAGCTAGTTTCAAATTTATGTATTCACACGGATCACTTTTTCGAACGCGAGTCACCACAGCCGGCGGTAGTTGACTAATTGTAGTGAAAGCATCTTGCGTTTTACGATGGACGAATCTTGGTTTTGCAGTTTCATGGCTATAACCTAGCCATAATCAGTTGACTGTGATATGGGCTACTCTGGTAATATTTTACAGTATTGTAGTAATTAATGTCAGTAGAAATTTATCACCAGTATCACGCTGGGCTCTTGATCTGATTCCGGAATTCATTTCATCACCTGTCATATTCGGCCATAGTACAAAGTTATTCTGATGTTCGCTTGTTACGGTCGGTCTAAATAGCAATAAGCAAAACTTCTTTTGCCCCTTTACTGTGTTTTTAACTGTTTAACCCAGTAAATCCGTAATAAACCTCCACGTAAGATGGCCATCCTGCGCTCCATCGAATGGTGCTCTATCTAAGTACTGTATTGGATCAAAGTGATGATAGTGCGTAAATCCTGATGGTTCCATAAATCCGACATCCTATGTTTAATAAAATACCATTAGTTACTGTAGAAAAATAGTCAGTGCCTGAATAACACTGTAACGCCGCATAGAATGTGACTGGAATAAATGTCGCGATATAACATTTTACAAGTTTGTTCGGATAAGTATTGTTTCGGACCTGCGGCTCGAGGTACTTGTTTTTTTGTTACATTTCAGGTTAGGGATCAGAGTTGAAATATAAAACGGATTATTTATATTAAAACCGTAGTGACAAGAACCGTTTGTCCCGCTGAATAAGCAATCATGTCATTTTAAGTGGTGTTTAAAGATGAGTCAGTGGTAATAGCAGGTGGCCAATTTTTTTTTTATAATTTCCTGTCTTTGGCATTTCCTTCGTCGGTAGTAATAACTAATTAACTCAACTCAATGCCAAATACATGGTGCGCTAGCAGTTGCACTCGCTATTGTACGACATTTTTTATCGCTATAAATTCGTATAAATATGGTACACATTACGTATTTGCATTTTACAATTTTTATCAACGACGTCATAAATGAAACGACGTTAATCGAAGACCTACTGTAGGTTTGATTTTGAACTTAAGTTTGGGAACCTTCATGTGAGTTGACATTCTTTCGCTGGGCTTCCCTAAGTAGCATGTCGTCGTCTCCGTAGCAAGCTTCATCGAACCATTATCGAGGTGTGGTACTCCTTTCGTGTGTAATCTAAACATAAGAACGTTTCTGCCATTGACTTTCCCTAATCCAATGAAGCGAATATTGGAATGCTGTGAAATGTAGAGTTTGTAGATGGATATTACCTTAGAATCTAAGACAATATTTGGGTAGCTTTAAAAACAGAAGAGAGGAAGCAGTGACTGTGTTTATAGCTAATGCATTATTTTGCGTTGCATGTACCCAAAGGGGTGTAGTGGTAATTTTATAGGTACCGGAGCTACCGGAGCTACCGGAGCTCCGGAGCTCCAAAATGGTATGTTGCTCCGATTGGCAACTTTGTCTCACACCGTTCGTTTCGTAAATGGACAGGAAGCGTTCACGTGAGTGCATCGGGCACGTACACAATTCCAGCAGGTTTACTATTAAATATATAAGAAAATAATAAGCTTACTATTGACTGTTAACCCATCATTCACTTGTAGAGGTGGCGGAGCCGCGCTCCGGCACGCTCCGGCAGCACTACACGACTGTGTACCACTGCACTGTACCATGTTGTCGGCCCGAAATATTATCTCTCCTTTTATTTGAAGCGGTAATCCGCTATGCCTATATCAGGAATATCGTTAAAAATGGACTGTACTCTTTACGCGAAGAAGGCAATTACTAGTACACGACTGAATGTAATTTCATGATTTTCGGAAAAAAATAGGGACCTGTCTTGACTTGAAAATTCAGCTCATATTATTGGCATATATCTGTGTGTAGCACATATATAATTTGATGTAAATCACACGTCAATTAGCATGTAGATGATACACCGCAATGATCTGAACTAAGTACGGTGATGCTAGTGGTGGTAATGTGACAATTTTACAATTAAAAATGATAAGAGTTGTGCATAATTGTAGCACAATTCTAGTTCAATCGATTATGTTACTACAGTACTTATATCAGTATACCTTCTCAACAAAGGCTTGTATACATTTGCAGTCATTGTGTTTGCCCTTGCCTCATCAACACCTTTCGAGTCAGGGTATGTGATTAGGGTTTGCTGCGTAAATCCCGATTCTTTTGATAGAATTCTTAAAAAAATAACATTTTAAGAAAACTGTAAATGCTTGAATCATAGCTGGAGTACTGCAGATTTGTTATATTTAAAAAAAATGTCTGAAATCATCTACGAAAATCGAGGCGTAAGGCAAACAAAGTAAAGTAAAATTGATATTTCATACACTTACGATAATGGGAGACCTGATTTTCCATCCGATCCAGTGAGATATGGCTGATGCTTCTTATCATATGACGTTACATAAATTTTTTCCATTTCCTTTCCGAGGTTTACGTTGTCTAATTCGTCCAATCTTGTAGTGTAGTACATATCTGGTCTAAATTTCCGAATATTGCAACCGAATTAGCTTCGATTTAACATATTATGGATACATTTCTTTACCTATCCAGCACCTAAATATTTAAACGTCAAAGCTGCATTAAAAAAAAGGCAGACTGGACCAATGATATTCACTCAAGTTCTGTTTGTTAATTTTTTTCAGATAAACTGCTCTTGGTTACTGCTTAATTCTCGTGGTCATGGTATAAATAAAGAACAGGTATGGGATAATTAATTCCCAGTGTAATAATTTTTGCTTTATGAAAATATCGTACTTTCTCACGTCAAGTTTCAGCAATACGCGAGATGGAAATTATCACTGCACTGCGTATTGAACTGGCAACTAACAATCCTCGCAATTTAAAAGATTAGCATTTCCGCTCCAAATAATAATATTGAACCATACAAACAGTAGTACTATGCTAACCTGAAATTAGCTTTATATCCGGTTCCATCTGGCTTAAGAACTTGTGGAATAAAATAGTCGTTTCCATGGGATGAGCTGTAGGAGGTAGCATAAAAATTGAGTGGCTTGCTCTTCGCCCCCCTGCTCGCTTTAATAACAGATATTGGAGGTCCTATTCTCAATTTACCCATTATAGCGAATTTTCGCAATATCTCCTAAACAGGAAATTACGTAAAATTTATTTTTCACACTTATTATCAACAGCTTTATATTTGCTTTTGGTAGTTCTATTTTATTCCACGTATTATATATCTGTGATGCAACAATGAGGTTTGAATAACACCTCACATGAAATGTTACGCCATAATTTCTCTAATTGTCTATCACAAATAATATTCTGAACCATAGAAATTGGCACTTATCGAGTAACTAACATCATGGAGTACGGATGAAACCTTTTCCTCCTATTAGTTTATAATTGTCCCCGACTTTAGGTTTAGGGACAGTAGGATATGCTAGGTCCTGCCTTGGTTGTTTAGTCTGCTCAGTCAGTAATGTTCAACCTTCAGAATTACCTGATAGGAATCTTTATTGGACTGGAACTAGCGTTCTACGCATCTGCCCCTCCTACGCGAGTATTGAATGTCAGTTGGATCTGTTCAGGTATGTACAAATGAACGTTGACTCGATGCCATTTTTCCAATTGTAAACATACTATCAATATCTACCAGTGAACTAATGCTTCATAACTTTTATCAAATCTCAGGAACTGCGCCATGCTTGAGCGTGATACGGCCTCGTGGAGGATTTGCGAGAGTCGAATCAACTGTAACTGTCTATAAGCTTGAAATCCTCGTTCATCGACGTGAGTCAGAGCGCGAGCTATCACTGCGAAAATGGTCTTCTTATTCAACAATTTGGGACGTAGAAACTAATTGGTTCCGTGTTGTTGAAAGAGGGGTACGAATTCCAATGCAACAGTGCAGGTAATTAGTGAGCTGGTGTTTATAGTTTATCGAAGTGAGTTATCATGTCAAACTTGTGATGAAAGAATGAAATAGGCATAAAACACCACAGCTAGGTTATTTTACACCTCGATCACAACTATATTTGTACATATTGGATTGGCTTACCATTCGTCACGTTTTACGATATAAGGATTTCCCTTCGCTCATTTCATTTAGATTTTCCTGCACTTTAAGTTCCGCATTTGGCTATCACCTCTCACACATGGAAGTCTGTCTTATTTCATACGTTTAATAGTCTCAACAGATTATGATCCATGAGTTAAGAAGAGCTACCTTCCTTTCATTTGAAAACGTTGGCAACGTTTGAAAATCATAGTTATGATAGCTCACAAAACAGTGTTAGATATATTATACACCTTGGCTGGAGTTTGATTTTGAGCCTATAGGTATATCAGGCACCGCCTGCTGGATAGTTACATATAGAGCAACAGGTTTTTAACATGGTCATTAGACATTGCATTTACTTAGATCATTCGGTTAACATTGAAATATTAAATGTACACCAGTTAAATGATTAATTCCGTTCATTACCATCGCTTGATTCTCAGAAACAAACTGATATGTGTGGCGTCTTTACTTGATGATGAAGCCATGGCCAACAGTCAACGTCTGTACTACAATAGTTCGTATATTAGCCACCATTTCAATATCGAGGTCAGTTACAAAGGACATGTTGCAAAGACAAAGCAAGAGATCATTATAGAACGCAGAAGATCCGGTGAGAAAAGCATTGTATGATACCCGCTGTGTACAGTAACTTAAGCAAGTTTCGGATAATTGAGGGTGTAGCTATGAGAAGTGAGACTAAAATTTAAAGTCTATAATACAATCAATGGAAGAATAACAGTATGATATGATACTTTTGAAAATCCATTCCGTAAAATAGTATCCTACTGTAATTTTGCAGAGTAGAACGATGAGATATCGAATAATTTCAAACTGAAGTATTTTGATACGGTGGATGCCGCTAACTGTGATCGCTTTGAGACAGTCTCTTTTTTATAACAATAACTTGCTGATAACATTTAAGTGAGGGATATGAATATTATATAAATATATTTTGGGCTGACTAATATTAAAAACAGTACCCCATTGATAACATTATAATTATGTACTGGATTTTCACCGCTTCATTTGTTGTAGAAGTTTTATATACTAGTTAAGCCTATCTATACTAGCTATGCTAATAGCTTAGCATGAGTATGTGTAATAAAAGATTGTATTTCACAGTGTTTCCGGATACAAGCATCAGCAGTACTGATAAAACTAAATCCAAATACGAAGGAGACAGATGGGAATCGGATTCGGGACTACTCTGGCCAATTGCAGAAGATGCCAACGAACCAATATCGCGATCAGATTTCAATTCGAAAGCTATAATCAAACCTGAAAAATTCTCTCCTGAAAGCCGTTCAGGAACAAATACTGCAAAGACTCTTCCCAGACTGTTAGTAGGACCTGATGGGGAAATTGCACAGTTTGACGATGACGTAGTCGCAAGCGAGGATGACGAAACTGAAATAATGGAATTCGCCCTAGATTCTGATTTTCAAAACATGTCAGCAGCGGATTATGATCCTATGAAAATAACAGAAAAGGAAAACGATACGGATTTTGAAAGTGATATTCCAGAATGGCACCAAGAAAACTACTCAAGCAATTTCACCGATATTATTTACAATATAACGATGAATGCAACTATGTCCTGGTATCAGTCTATGAAAGGTAGAATTTCATTGTTTGTTAATTAGCTTGTAGAGGTATATTTCCATCACTAGTTCTATGTACAATTCTACTCCCTATAAGCTCACAGAACAGTCCTGGAACGAATTATAGCGACTTGCACTTTATACAAATCTGACACTTGTACATGTAACCGTTAAGCTGATAGAGCTTAATATTGAAACTAAACTAAAAAAATACAATACATTAATATATGGAAGCGATTCAGTACAGTTTCTACTGTACTGAAAACCTCTAATTATTAGTCCATCATGCAAAAGCAATAGAATAAATGAAGAGAGGCAGTTATAAAACGAGAGAACGCTACGGCTACAGAATGTTATAGTAATAAGCGAAAGCTTTGCTCTCAGCAGAGTGGCGCAGCGGAAGCGTGCTGGGCCCATAACCCAGAGGTCGATGGATCGAAACCATCCTCTGCTACATATCGCCTCGATAGCGCAGTAGGCAGCGCGTGAGTCTCATAATCTCAAGGTCGTGAGTTCAATCCTCACTCGAGGCAGAGTTTTTTGTTAGCACAAAAGACATTATCCAATTGTTAATAAACTTGGAATTTTATACAGTACAATAACGGTACTAAAAAATCTATTAATATAGGATATTATATATAATATTCCGACCATATTTTCACTAACTCTTAAGTTAGGTGTCAATCTGCTCTCCGAAGCCATGCTTTTCTCTAGTACAGCACTATCGGTATGAATCAGAAAAATTAGGATATCCTGTTAATATTGTAGTTTTTTCAGACGTGTTCCTGAAACTTGGACCGGGAGCAACTGTAGCGATACTAACAGCGTCATCTGCTTTATCAACTTTGTTGGGTGTCTGCTGTGTTAAAAAGATCACGCAAAGGTAAATGTGATGCTGACAACTCGTTCATATAAATCATTGAAATTTTTATTAATCCTTTACACTGAATAAATCTATAAATGTAATCAATAATGTGGTTTTTGGAATCGTGTGTTATCATTTTCAGGCGACAATTAAACAAAGCAAAGCTTAATACCTCTGTCAAGACCAGTCCGAATAGACCTTTTTTTGCTGGAAACTCAAACCATAAAAAAGGCAGACTATCTCGCTTGATCAGATGGTTATCTTCGCCATTCAAGCGGCGTAAGAGTGACTACCACTTCAGTCCCTTGGTTAGTCAAGGTCACCGTGCCAGCAAAGAAGCAAATCCTTCAAACGACTATGAATATTCGGAGTACACTGATGAAGAGTATGAAGCGCCAGTAGAGGAAACTATTACTCCTACAAAAACAGAATCAGTAAAAGAATACTTGCGTCGTCAATCTATCGCCACTATATCAAGTTTGAGGGATGCAGCGAAACATATGTCTGAAAGGCAAGTCACTCACTCTATCTTTCTGTTTCAGGCATGTAATTAGTTTTCACTTTTACTTCGCCTTGCCAGGGCAATGTCTATGAAGGAGGAAACGCAAGCTGACACATTTTTTGGAAAGATATGGAAATTCATTCGTTGGTTATTTTGTTGCTGTTGTTCAAAAAAGAATGATTACGTTAAAGTTCCTAATTCCCCACCATCTGGAACTTCTGAAACCAGCGCCGACGAGCAAGATGATAAAGATGCTATATACAAACGTGGTTGGCCTGACCCCTCCACAGGCAGCGCGCAAACCAAGAAGGCTGATGGACCTAAGGCCGATATAGGTGGAAGGCTTTTATCGGATCCCAAACCGAGCTCACCACGCAAAATATTTCGCGATTCCTACGCGACGTCGAACAGAGCTGATAATTGTCCTGTGATTTATCCATCAACGAGGGCCTTCCATAACGTAACATCCTCACGGAGACATTCACCTGAATCGACGCCGATTGTGAATCCGATCATGCCTACTGACGGAAACGCTTCTGGTTCACAATTTTTGGTTAGTCTGACATTTCTGTTTCGTCATGTTGTGTAGAAAGGCATCACAGGTATATAGTTGAAACCTCATATACCCAAATGCTCAAAAAGTAAGATATAGCATTACATATGACTAGCAGGATTTTACTAGCCAACTGTCACGCATATTATATAGATTATATAAACTGCTTGTCCGAATAGTAATCTTCGCGTAAAAAAATAATAATAATACGAAATGAACTTCCGTTGCCATTCATTCATTCAATATTACCTAAATTGCATTCTTCATTCATACCTTATTTATTCAGCCTCGTGGATGTAGTTGCCACTTGAATTCTGGAGATTCCAATCAAACTGCGAGCGCAGCGTGTCCATCGAATGCTCTTCATACACCACGCAAGCGTGTATGTGGACTTCATTGTATTCAGCAATCACGAAACACCGGAAAAAATCAAAATTTCTCAAACAACGTTCCGCCACTCGATCTTGGTCATATATCAGAACGTAAGGTCATCACAATACCACCAACAAGTTCTGACGACAACGAAAATTCATTTAACATCTCACCTTCATCATCATCGGGGCATTTTGATTCTTATGCATCGGGAGACGGAGTAAACGCGTCGTCGTTGTCATCCTGTAGAACAAAATCGGAACTAGGCAAGAAAAGCTTCACTTCGCATTCGCAGGAGCAGAGGTGAATATGACTCCATTCTATATATCCAGGAGGAGCAAAAGCAGTAATACAACGTACTGTTATGCAGAAGTAATTTCGACAAAATATCTTTACCCCGATCTTAAAACCTCAAAATCGAAAGGAAAAGCAAAGATCTAGAATAGGAAAGATGTTAAATAGAAAGACCATATACCATCTGAAACTAAAATCACTGAAGAGTCAAATTTTAGCAAACCGAAAAACCACAATCGATAAACCGGTACCTTAACTGTTTTTTGTTTTGTTTTAATATCAGCTAAATACTTGACTATTACTACTTGACTAATTCGTCCGTGTATCATAATATATGATAATTAATTAGAACACACAATGTGGACTTTTAAATATTATATACCAAGGGGCGAACAATGCCTATTAGTTATTATCTAATTTGATATTTGTTTCTAAAGCTTTCGACAAAATCAATCCAGAAAAAATTATAGAATTATAACAAATTCATAGCATCCCGCGATCATGAGAAACGCACTTGTATATGGAACGCATATTCCCACCGAAATTTAGGCATAATCCGGCTTTGAGTTAGAGGAAAACGTAACCTTTTAGTTGATATATACTGTGAATGTTTATAAGGTTAATGTTGATGAAGTTTAATCAAGATATTTCTGGAGAAAGAATGGTAGATTACCTTCAGAATAATCGTAGTGAATTAAGATTTTTCTAGTATAATTGGAAACAATTGAGCTCGCAAAGAAAGCAGTTCTAATTAAACAGGAATTATTTCCACATTTTATTCAAGAAACAATCGAACCGCCTTGGAGCAAACCAGAGAACGCTTCCATGACGAGAACAGGAAGATGGAACAGTTATTGATAACATGGGAGGAGAGAACGAGTGGTACTGTTAATAAAATAGATTTGTCAACTTGATAAGACTTAAATTTTTGATCGAACTAGGGCGCACTCGAAATCGCAGCAATCGTCAAAGGCAATTTGCTTCTGTTGGAAACCGGGTTGGAACTTCGAATAACACATGTGGTCGCCAAGGCAGAAGATCCAATTCAGGTCCGGATACATGAATTCTTTCATAACCTAGCAAGTCTGCCTACACGGCTTTAAATATTTGGATTTACAGCTTGTTCCAACTGTACAACCGAAAATACAAATGAGAAACAGAAGCTAAGCGTCCCTCCGAGAATGTGGCATCGTAGAGAGCGGTGAGGAATAAATATAACCCTTTTTGTGGAATTTGAATAATAATAAATTTGTATGTTCATTCCAGCGCGCGACTGAGCATGCCTCGTATGGAGGAAGCGCTTAGGCAGACGACAGCGACGAAGCAAGTTCTATCTACCAAACAAAAAACAGCAAAGTAAGCGTTAACAGCAGAAAAACATCTGCGCAGTAACTCCTACGAAGGTTTAAGTACGATGACCCATTGGTTTAACAGTTCAGTCTGGCAATGGTATGGTCATCAGCGATTGAAAATTAATTTTGCCGAATGAATTATAATATTATAATATGAACAAATATTCCAAATATATAAAAAAAAAATTGAATAGCATATATAAACAATAATGAAAAAAAATCCCACTAGAATTCTGAATTTTCGTCTCTTGTATCAGCCTCCAAAACCTCTGCGCTGTATGGTAATTCTCCCGCTGAAATCACAATTGAAAGCATTAAAAATTCGTTACTAAAATACATTTTTTCTGCACCAAACCACCGATTCATTCATTATCACCCCTGGTGTATTTCAGAGTCACAGGAAAAGCACAGCAGAATAAACATAAAGAAATACGATTGGGAAGGCGAAGGGATGAGAAAACGGTAGTTAGATCTGTTCATTCGTCAGAGATCGACGAAGTTCTCAACAACTCAACAGATTCCTACACGACAGTGATGACTGATGAGGGAATGAAATCCAGTGACGACTCCAATATTTCTGGAAGCAAAAAGGGGAGAACTGGAAAATATCGATTGAAGTTGTTGCCAACAAAACAGAACTACCGGAGAAGGAGTAATGTAGACGATACGAATTTCTCGAAAAATCGGAGAAGTAATGTAGTAAATGACACAGAAAAGAAAAATAACTCTACTCCGATGCCTTCCATTGGTGCTAAACATATTCCAGCTCTGTCAAAAAAGAAATCTTTGCAAAATGATGATGACTTTTTATCCGCACCTTGTACACCTCGTGACCTGGGATGTTCGGGTTCTGATAAACCATACCCGTCAGAAACTCTCACAGTAAGTGCAAGTGCAAAACATACTTCGAATGCAAGGGCACTGCATTCGATAGCACAGGCTTTCTTACACGAGGAAGACGAAAATCTTATCTTGGAAACGGGTGAGGCTGATATCGACAACGACGCGTTTTGGAAACATACATTGTGACGTGTCAACATTTTTTTCTTGTCATTTTAATTGCGAATTATAAAATCTGCAATTCGCCTTTTTTGGAGTTCAGTATTAGTCGTATGTGTGCCACAATATGCGTATAACTGCAATATTAGTAACGAAGGAGATAAACTTATTGTAGAACTTCGTTGTACCATAGAATACTTCATAATTTCATACAAGCGCAAATCTCCGGTGTTCCTTCCCTGGCAAGAACTTGCAAATTAGCTTATTGCTTTTTTGCACTACATTTTGTCTCCGAAGTAGGAATTGATGATCAACCTTCATCTCAAGACATTTCTCAGCATTAGAAATCCCATACTCACGTAAGCCGTTCATGCAAATTAGGTTTTTGTATTTTATTTCTTGGCTCAGATTATTGTAAGAGGTGGTATAGGGAATAGAATTGTACAGGTAATTAGTGTACAATTCTATTCCCTATAGTGGGATTGAAATCTAAAACAATTGAAAATTATTCAAAAAATGCACTATAATCCTAACCTGATCCCACAAATATGATGTAGACCGCATACTACTATAGCTGCACCGATTATTGTATTCTGAAAACTATGTATCAAAGATACAATAATTTTCTCTTTACTATGCCATTCTTTCAGTAAAATCCTGAATTCGTTTTCTTGTTCTATAAGAGGAATTACTATTCTTAATCTATCATGATTTAATTATTATATTAATCACTCGATTTGTCTGCTCTAGATTTATTTCGGTTCAAACTGCTGTTAAAAAAATCCACTCGACTTGCAGCGGTAAGGAATGAATGACGGGTTTTAATGTTTTAAGTAAAATTGAATAGAAAAAGTTACACTATTAGCAATTCTCGTAATTCTGACTTGGCTAACACGGATTGAGACTTAATAACAGAAAACATTTTATTACAGCCAATGATCAGAAACCAATGCAATGTAATGACCATATGGTGTATAATATATCTGATATCTTGTAAATGCATAAATTGAGATCTGAAATTGATAGGGAGAATAGTACTATTAGGCAAAACCTACAACACACCAGCGTTGTTGTGTTTGGTTTTGAACGCGTTCAGTGGCACTGAATGAAGCAAGTTGAGTTGAGTTCTTAACGAATTACAAGAGAAGTGAGATTAAATGAGTTCGATTTGATGGTGTATAGGTCTTAACACTAGTCCGGGGACCAGATTTCAACTTTTCAATAAAAAAACCGTAGGACTGCACAGTCAATACTTGTTATTGAATGAATTGCGCGGCTTATTGCATATTTTTACTGATGAATTTTCGAATGTGTCTGTAATCACGGCAACATTTGTATCCAGACACCGGTAAACACTATTTCGTGCTTAGTACTTGAATGTATTTGAGAAAATCCTTAGTTAAACATTTACTCATCTGGAGACAACAAGTCTGACGTGCTGTCACGTAAGCAGACGCCGATCTTCGGTGTCAGCATATGTTGGTGTTACAACATAACTAGCGTTTAGTTACAGAAATATGATGATTTCTCATCAGTATGAAGTACAACAGGAGCAGAAAACAACAGTACAAAATCTTTCAAGCGAATTTCCTATGACTAAATACTTTTATGTTTTTAGTTTGCTAGTCTAGTGGTTAGCATATGCGTGAGATATGTATTTGTGGTCGGGTTCATTTTTACTCATATCATACTCTTTACTGAGTTTCTATTCCATTGAACTGGGATTATTCGATTCTGCGTACTTGGATGATGTAAGGGCAAAGTCAATGGTCATCCAAAACTGGAGTAGCTGGGAGTTAATATGGCAGAAAATCCATATGGTATTTATTGCAGTGTTCACAGGCATTTTCATGACCGGCCTACTTAAAACTAATAGTCGAAAGATAAGCGTGTTGGATTTCTACTTCTTGACGATTTTCATCGGACTTTCGATAATGCAATCTATAGGGATGTACCTGACGTACAGATATCTGTCGCCAGATGAAGAGATTACAGATCATCTGCTGATAAATACGACGAGAATGCAAGCTTTTTCTGACTGGTCGTCTTTACCAGCACAGGGGTGGATAATAGCATGGAGCAGACACATAAGAAGAGGATGGTAAGCATTGTTTAGCATGAAAAGGGCAGGGGTTATATCAGAGGTTCTCAACTTTTTCGTATTCAATTACCGGGATGGGTGATAATGTGAATATTTTCTCGTAGGTACCCAAAACGGAATCGGATTGTCTTTGCCATATCAACATTCTCGTTTTTCTTCACGATATTCCATCGAACTACATTTCCTTTTCTCCTTTGTGTTGCGGGAGTACTTTCTTGCATAGCTGTAAATGAAATATACAAATTACACTTTTTCAGAACTTATGTGAAGCCATTGTTCTGGACAGTTATGATCGCAAACGTTGTGTTTATCTCGTGTAGAATATTTGATCCACTCGCTGTTGAACTTGGCGTGTCTCTGCATTATCTAATTGTTCTCTCTTCAACGTGTGTGACTATTATGATGTCTCTGATGTTACTGATTATCTTAGAAGATGTGAATAGACTTAAAATATGATTGCTATTCCATTCGATTAAATGTTGTTGTTTTTTTGACTATTTTTGAATAGTCGTTGAACAGGATTTGGCACTTTAAAATCTGACTCTGACTACTTTTTACTTTCTACTTATGTGTCCTGTTCTATACCTAGCTAACTATTTAAAAAAACGTTTAATAAACGTAGATTGTGGAAATCATAAACTATTAAGAATATATATTAAGAATCTACATATAATGTACTATATATTCTGTATTCATCAAGTGTAAAATACACTATTGACGCAAAAACTCTTTACTTGCACGTTTCTTTATTTGGGAATACAGAAATTTCCAGTATCGTTGCCTTTTAGCGGGAAGTTAGAACTACATTATTCTTTTGTTGCAGAGCTGTATTGAGCCTATACCATCGCTAACACTACGGGAGTCTGTAGCTGGTACATAGTATTTCCAGATAATATGAATAAATCGAATGCAGCAAACCGAATCTAGGATCCCAAATCCTTCCTTGGGACGAATATCCCAGTGGTTGATTATAGGGAGTAGAATTTTATAGACAACTAATGATGGTAATAATTGGAATACGGTATGATGATATACTGACGTATTATTCAGGCAGACATGCGATATCCTAATATGACTTCCTAAACATGATATTTGAAGGTGGAAAATGCTACTGTTTTAGACTTACAAGGGAATAAATATGTGAGCAGACTAGCGAAGCACTAGACTGGATGGGAGAAGTCTCATGACATGGTGAGACGAGGAGTGTAAAGAAAACTTGATAACGGTTCTCAAATAAGAATTGTGTATGATGATATAAAGAAGAATACAGACATCATATGTGTAATAGATTTATATTTTATACCTTACTTATGAGCATCGTTTAACCGAAGTATTACGTTTGTTTTATGTGACCATCCGAATATTGGACAACGATTGCGTGGACAACGTTTCTTCTCTTGTTAGCGGGAGTGTATTTGTAGAGTTAACAGTTAACACGATAATTAGAACTCCCTAATATTTGTCGTTATCGATGTACATAAGTAAATGGAATGTTCAATGGGAACACTGTTAGAAAAAATTCACAAAACTGGATGCTGTTTTTTCCGTTTAGCGCAAAACACATCCATTTTTTTTAAATTTAGTATGCGATTTTGCGCTAAACGGAAAAACAGCATCCACCGCTGATTGTGGTCTCCACGAATTTGGCATGGCTCCTACTTGTGGAACATTGTTAAGTGGAGCTCAATCTAATCCTTATTTAAGGCCTTATTTGTTTGAGGTTTTAAATACATTATCCTTTATAATGCATCGCATTATTATGCTTTCAGTAACCACACAATAGCGTAATGGATAGCTCACGAGTACCATAATCCGAAGCTTTTGAGTTCGATCCCCAAAGGGAGGCTAAAGTTTTGAAATTAAGTCAAAGGAGGATCTCCGATCTGCGAAAAAAGTTACCCTGTGCATTGTATATGTATATTGATTATATGTATACGATTGACCACATATATAATTTGAATATTATTTTAAACAGACCATACACGTTGGTCTCCCCTACCATTTTTATGGTATGTAAACTGCAAGAGACGCATGTGGATGTATAGCAGTATTGATAACATACATCCTTCAGTCGGGATTAAAGCGAGTATTTCATGAAGTATCATTTGGAAGGTGTATACTTGACATGGGGAAATGCAGAAAGTCAGATTAAATTAGGATTAAGCTAATCCGAATTAATCCCAAATCAGAAAACTGGTTGTGTTTTGCGCTAAACGGAAAAAACAGCATCCAGTTGGGGGGGGGGGGGGGGGGNGTTATCGATGTACATAAGTAAATGTAGATAGGTGTTCAATGGGAACACTGTTGGGAAAAAATCACAAAACTGGATGCTGTTTTTGCCGTTTAGCGCAAAACACATCCAGTTTTCTGATTCAGGTTTAATTTCGGATTAGCTTAATCTTAATTAAATCTGTCTTTCTGCATTTTCCCATGTCAAGTATACACCTCCCAAATGATACTTGTATGACGAAACGTTCATGAAATACTAGCTTTAATCGCGACTGAAGGATGTATGCAATCAATACTGCTATACACCCACATGCGTCTCTTGCAACAAGTATAGTTTACATACCATAAAAAGTGTAGGAGAGACATAAAGAGTGTAGGAGGAAATTGTACATTGGTGAGCCAGAGACACTTTCTTAGGCCATACCAATATTTTGTCGGCGCGGTATTTTTTTTTATAATCTTCACATTATCAACGTAATTATATTCATGACTGATACAATATTACCGATACAATAATTTTGTAAAATTTCGTTTGACTTCAACTTCAAATGACTATCTTTATTGTGTATAATGAAACTTATCCTTCTTTTAGGATGCCACCCTAATTTGTGATGACCCTCAAAGTTGTGAAGATGATATTTCATGTGATATATATATATAGTTTACACGGTAAATTCTTCCCAGTTTGGATATCCTCCTCTTACATAATTTCCTCCGTAATTCCGAACTCAAAAGAATTCAGTATAGTTTACACACCATATAAATTGTAGGAGAGACCAACGGGTATGGTCTGTTTAATATAATATTCAAACTATACATTCGGTCAATCATATACATATATTCAATATACATATACAATGCACACGTAAACTATTTTCTCAGATCGGAGATCTTCCTTTGACTCAATTTTCTTTCTAATTCCCGATTTACCAAATTCAAAACTTTAGCCTCCCTTGGGGATCGAAATCAGGACCTTCCGACTATGTGACTTGTAATCTATCCACTAAGGCTGGCCATCGTACGGTTTCTAAAAGTACAAAATAGGATGCACTATAAAGGATAAAGTATTTGAAGTGTTTAAAAAAAATAAGAACTCGAATGAGTGTTAAGATTGATCTCCACATTTACCAATGTTTTTCTGTCATTATCCATAGAAAATCTTTGGCGGCCAAAGGAATGAAACATTAAATTGAATTGGCGAGTCAAGAGACTCATTTTATTTGCTCATACCAATATTATCTCGGCGAGGTAACTATTTATAATTTTCCTATCATAAACGTGGTTAATTACAACACTTTTGAAATATCACAATATACATAGTCTTACCTTCATGATATGACGGCAATCTCTGTAGAAGACATCATATTGTGAACCGCGTCAACTGGTAATCGAATCACTTGCTTTTCTGTTGTTTTGAGTCAGTGATACGATAGAAGACATCCTCTCCGATCATGGCTACACATAATATACAATAATTGCACAAATTGTCGAAAGCTGAGTGTTACTGGGCATACAAAACCAAAACAAACACGAAATCATATAACAACCTATCGCCCCCTCTTCTCTCAGCGCCCCTGAATATTTTCATCTCTCCCTATAATAGAAGGGTAGAGAAGTTACAGGAAGATATATTAAGAGACTGGGAGACTATAAATTAACAGAGAATGTCAGATAGAAAGATGATACCAAGACTGAACAGGAACAAAAAAACTTGCTCACTTGCTCACTTGCTAGTTGGAGTTCTGGCCTGATAGCTAACTAAGAAAAAACGAAACTAAAACTAAGAAAAAAATAATGATAAGTAGATGAATCATAAGTTTGTTTGATAAAGAACTTACTTGACTTAGCTCAGTTAAACAACATGACATCTTAGTTCTTCTGAAATGACTCTGACACAATGAGAGGATAAATTATTTAAACAATATAAGTATGATATTTGAGAGTATATTCCCTTGCTCCCCCAGCGGATGCCAATTCTTCCCAACCATGATAATCAAAGACAGATTACACATTTGAAGAAATTTATTCTCATTATTTATATCTGAATATAGTAAGAACTAAGGAACAGGCAATGACAATATCCTATAGCAAACCTACAATGCCTGTTACTGAATCTATACAAATAAGGATGATGATGTTCATAACGAATTACCTGTTATTGGTTGCTAAATTACGCCCCAATTATTACCTTCCAAATCGAGGCAGCCCTTTCTTTAATCAGTTTGATATATACACTACCAATTCAAAACAATATCTCGGAATGTCTATGGAAGATGTTTAAAATGCATGTAAAGTTGCATGTAAAGGCAGTGTGGCAGTGTGCAGTGTGCTAGTGCATCTGAATATTTTGTACATTCGGTATTCGTGATTCAAAAGATAGGTAATATCGTTAAGATTATATTATATTTTTGTGAATGTATTTTTAGATTGTTATTGTGTTGTATATTCAAGGCAATGAATTTGCTGCCAATCACACGCAATTTACAACGTAGGTCGTAGATGGTGTACTGCAAGGCTTCCCAAACTGGGGGTCGCGACCCAGCAGGGGGTCGCGCGACGAGTTTTAGGGGTCGCAAAATTTAACACAAAAGTACTTAATGTACATAAATTGTACTTTTTCTGACTTTCGCAGGGCAATTATTAAAACTAGCGCAAAACCTAAATCTTAACTGAGTTGTGGACTCTACATAAACAACACTACATGTGACATGTATATATTGAACTGTTCATCACTGTAAAACATGAAGGGTCGCGGAAAATTGATTGCGTTTAGCACACGACTATCATGTTGTCTTCTCTCGCTTACTGTCTGGCTCTCGTGCGGCAGCATTATACAAACAGTCACTTGCCATCTCGCATATATTATTCGACCAATTACAATAGAACACCCGTTGTACGGGAGTTCTAAATATGTGAAACTCAAATATAACTCCCTGAATCTAACGCTGGGAAATATACTGTTCAGCGTTTCTACAGGAAATAGAGATAAACTATTTGGGTAAGAAAAGAAAAATGTAGAGTCTAGAGATGTGGAATATAGAGGGACGAAATAACGTTTTCATAGTAACTAGAGATGGAAAAGTGAATGCTTGTAAACAGCATTGTATATATAGAGTTGGAGGAGTAGATGCTTGTAAGCAGCATCGGATGGAGAGACTATACTGTATAACGATGTAATAGAGGAGATGGTAAAGTGAATGCTTGTAAGCAGCATCGGATGGAGAGACTATACTGTATAACGATGTAATAGAGGAGATGATAAAGTGAATGCTTGTAAGCAGGATTGTGTATATAAAGATGACTAATTGAATGCTTTTTAAGTAGCATTGGGTTTTTAGAGTTGGAGAATTGTATGCTTGTAAGCAGCATCGGGATAATTGACTTGGAGATTTAACGTTTGTAAACAGTATTGTAATAATACGATTGTGATTTCAATACTTGTGGAGAATTGATTGGCATATGTCAAAGCTTGTGTTTAGCAGTACAACATTGTAATAAACACTGTATATTAGATATAAACGTGTGTTATATCATACCGTACGATTGAATGTGTATTAACTACCGTATTACATTTGATTTACGTAACCTATCTATGACGGACCGGACGAGTCGTCCTCTCTGTCAGCGAGAGTGTATTTTGTAACGTCTAACACCAAAAACATAATACCATCATAACCAAGCCGTTACAACTGGTAACGATAACCCCAGCCGTTACAATGCTAGTGGTGATAATGTGACAACTTTACGAATGAAACCGACGGGAGTTCTGCATAATTGTGTACAATTCTAGTAGTATATATAAAAATGGTATATATTTTTGTGGAATTGTAAGATTTGTGGACACCTAATCTTTCGCCCTCTATTACGCTACGGTTGGTTTACTCTATGATCGTTCGAGTAAAGATGAAAGTTTATGATTTAGTCTGCGCATGTTTTCTTAGTATAGTCGTATCTCTGTTGATTTTCCTGACGCTGCGATTCGTACGTTCTGGTAAAATAATATTGACTCCTGCGTGTTTGTTGCTGAGCAAGCTTTACCTATTGGAATAACTCGAGACTTATAGCAAGTTAAATTCCATTCATTGATTAAGCAATCTCGTATGCCGAGTAAAGAGTAGTTTAATCATCGTATATATATTGATTGTCTGTTACAGTATCATGCAATGACCGGTCTATATATACAGTAGATCCTTGATATACGAGTTTAATTCGTTGAAATCAATACAAAACTAATTAATCCGTTCCAGACTCCAAAAACCACGAAAAATGCCGATTTTAAGGTATTTTTTAACAGAAACGTTCAATTAAACTTACAATAACAATACATATGTGTGCAGTAAGTCATCTAGTTAAGAACTTTCGCAGATACGAACCGGGCGCGAACCTTAAAAAATTTACGTGACGGTGTAGTTCGCAAATCCGTCGCTTGGCGCGCGATTGTCAACAACAACACACATCTCCCAACCTCTTTCTCAGTCACGTGTGCTCTATCTCACGAAATAGTTGTAATGTGTATTAGGTGATTGTTATCGCGTTTGTATTTAATAATTATAATTCAGAGATTTTTTGAACCCAAAATGGCA
>QXVX01002165.1:144817-207334 GCA_013436065.1 Halocynthia aurantium | reverse complement strand
ATTTAATTACGATTTGGTGGAACTAGAGAAAGAGCTGATTGCTGTTCTCAAGAAATAAATTATAACATTCCTAGTGTGATAACTGGAACAATGGTCTTGTTACTGATAATGTTTTAAAAGCCCATACTGATTTTAACTGATACTTTCAACCCTGTTATGCAACTCTGATATTTTTTTTCCTTATCACATTTCGGCATATTGAAATAATTTCGAGATTCCATAGTCCATGACTGACTGTTCTAAAACTAGAAAAGGAACTAGTCCTGAAGAGTTAATATGGTTTCTCTTGTATGGATTTTCAAATATGCCTCGAATGAATATAAATACTTGCTTCGAGACAAGAATGAGATAACAAACAGTAAACAAAGTAAGATTTGCCAATACGCTGCAGAATCGGCAATAGGTCTTGACAGATGGGAAAATTCTAGCTGGATATTACCTATTACGTATTTTGTGATCAGTACTACATACACATGATTTGCGAGTATGTGCAGGTGGTTTACATAACGAAGTACATCTAGTATTTGCAATATCAATATTCCTAGCTAGTAATTTCAGGTTTTGTAACTTATTGTTATCATAAGAAGTAATTATTGAAGTACCTGTTAACTTGTAATTCTGTGCATCGATGATCACTGCTCCGTCCACGGACGCATGGGGTACGGCGACGAATTTCTTCGAAAATAGTCAACGCACGTCCTCCGTAGACGCAATGGTGAACGGAATCAATTTATCCAACGGTGCGCAACTGGAAAAAAATCGCCGTAATTACATACGGCAAAGTGCAATAGTACATCGGTAGAATAGGTCCTGTGAAATACGATTTGCTTCAGCTAATCTGAATCTGGTTCCCAACTTTTTCTACTCGCGTACAATTTTGACGTCTCGTACAGTGTGCTCGGACCACCTACAAAGTTACGCGTCACATCTGTAAATCTCTCGTGGCACATTAGTGTGCTGTTCGGGAATCACTGAGCTAGATGGGAGGGGATTTGTTCGCTACACGGAAAAATAATTCCTCTGAAATTTTCCTTTATTAGTAATCCTACATAAATATAGTATGTTATCCACATATAATAACACAATTGAGAGAAATTAGAATTCGGCAGTCAAACACAAACTGTTCTAGAACACATGGACAGGACCGGTCCTAAAAATAGTTTGAGATTTCGAAGTATGTCAAATGTGTGCAGTGTGCATGCATAACTTATCTCTATCTCTCTCTATATTTATATATATGAAAAAAAATTGTAATAGATATATGAACTGATAATGGCAGATTTCCTACAAACAAATCAAATGATTTAAATGAAAATGGATATCATAAACTAACTGAGATAGCGGGAATTGCTAGTAAATACTGATCACCTGTTCAGAAATAAACTACAGATCAACAAAAGAACTCAGGGAAAACATTACCTATTATCAGAAATTGTTATGCCAAAATGATAGATAATACAAACATTTGGTATACTGAATATGTTTTACATGTGTACAAAATCATTTGATCCAATTGAATACAACAAACCCTCAAAGCACTACCCAGCACCAAGAACAGAACACAGTGTACACACTTTCATCACACACACATCAATGCTACCTGTAAATTTCGGTCATTGGATGGCGGGTTGATTTGGTAATACCGGATTTGACAGAAGCGACGTCATTTGCTTAGAGTTTTCTTTTTTGCAATCTTTCTTCATAGTAGAGAAAATCTTGACATAGTTTAGTAGTAAGCTGGCAAGTAAGTTCACCAAAGCAGATGTAGCAAACACTCCTCCGATTATTCCACAAAGGCGCACAAACAATCGTCCGAGCGGCATCACTTTTTCATCGATAGTTACTGCTAGTGGAGAAAAGTTGTATTTGAAGAATATTCCGGGCATGCCGTTGCTGCCGAAGGTGTGTTCTACGGTTCTCGCTTGTTCCGACACTGAAAACTGGTATGTGTGAGTTTTGAGACGTCTTGAATTGATGTGGGTTGAAACGGCATTGATGTAGTAATGATATATTGATTCTACAGAGAAATTTAGATACATAATTACAAGGAATCTTCATACTGAAAGACATATATCAACTAGTCGCAGTACCTTGTAACATAAAGTCTCTTTGAACCTATAAACTACCCTGTGATACAACTACAACTCATTTCAGCAATATTTACATACTTACTTTGGAAATCTGTCAGGTGTTCATCTCCATCCAAAGTATTTATGAAACCAACTTTCATATCACCGAAAGAAAAGTGGTTAATGCGATGCGAGTAGTTGTACTTCACACTGTCAGTGATAAACGAAAGGTGTGCATGGCCACTCCGAAGTTGTACCGACTTGCCGGCCATTATATGAAAGTTACCAGAAACTTTATTGACCAGCAAGTTACCATAAAATCTGACAGTCGAAAAAGAGGAAAACAACTTGAAGAGTCTCAACATAATGTAGATTTATTCATGCCGATTCAAATTAATTTATACCTGCAACTATCCAGATCTCCATTATTGGATGTGCCAACAGGTCGCCTCTGAAAATAGAATGCAGTTGCGTTAAAACCTTGTTTTATTGCGACTTCGCTCAACTTTGTGCCATCTCGATGATTCAACAATATTTCTTTTGCTCTCAGCAAAGATAATCTCATAGCAGCCTCTTCAGGAGATAACTCAAATGTCACTGGTTCTTCCACAATCTCCTGAAATAAAGCAAAAATAAAACAGTGTAATTTTTCAGCAAGTGAATATCCTTTTTTGAATGTTATACCTAGCTAGAATGGTACTACAGCTATTAAAGAGGTTTTGATATCAACATCTGTTATAAATGAACTACTAAGTTTATGTTATCATAGCATAGTATGTACCAATGTTGTAAAGAGTATGTCAAAGCTTCTATTCAGTTAACAACTAGCTTACAATAAAAAGGATATAAGGCAAAGACAACCAACATAAATATCACATTTTACAATTTCCAAATGCTATAAAAAGGAATTTCCCATTGAAAATGAATTATTGTTATCTATAAAACACTACCAATACTACATGTGACTGTTACCTGATTGAAGAGCCATGCTTGACCAGTAACATCTACAACATCAGCCCCAATCCATCTGCATTCGGTTGCCACAGTGATGTCAAAATTCAGCCATACCTTCTCATTGTATTCCACATCGACTTCGTACTTGAATTTTAACCTTAATGCCACAAGTATAATATTATATTTGGTACTTTCTATATTGATGAATTTGTGTTGGCCTGAAGCGTTTAATTCTATATCATATTAATGAATCAAAGTACATATCACGTCATTTCCTATACACATGTAACAATGGATATGAAATGTCTTCCTATCCTGACTATGAAGCAATAAGCACCAGTTATTTCAGTAGTAGGAAACGTAGGAAACGGCCCTGAATTAGCTTCTATAATTAACTACTAAATGCAAGAAAAAATCTAATCAGTTATACCGTTATGGAATCAGACTGTGCAGGCACATAAATAGGCAAGAAAGGGCAAGGGATACAATTATTATAATTCTACAGAGATCGTATGGACTATCAATAAAACGCCTCAGTCCTACATAACATTCATTATATAGTCACCGTGAATCAAAGAAGAAACGAAGTTCTGACACAACCAGAATCATTATTAAAACGAAAGTACATATCGATATCGCTCCTCCTTGCACAGAGGTTTCGGAATAAGACTCAGGAATCTTTGGGAACGCATCCAGTTCTTGCACTTGAGCTAACGCCGCACGAGGGCCTCTGTATCTAAGCATAGTTGATCCTCACTGAATAATGCAAAGTATTGCTAGGTAAGGACATCAGCAAAAGGATCTGACGCGTAGATTATATCCGGATTCAATGAACCGTATCATCGAAAAAGGTCAAAGGGTAGTAATATGTATTTTTAGGGTCAGCTTTGTATTTAATTTACTAAATACATAAAATATTACATAGGATTATATTATCACATCCAACTTTGCTATCAACATCTCTGTAATGTATACATTACTATCCGGACTTTGGAAATACACTTTCAAGAAGGACGAGTACTGCATATTAATCCTTGGCTTGGACAATGCTGGAAAAACCGTAAGTCTTCGTTTTTTTTCCCATCCTTGAGACTCATCTAACTATATCCTATACTTCAGACATTTCTAGAACAAACAAAAACAAAATTCAACAAGAACTACAAAGGCATGAATCTTGGAAAAATTACTACAACAGTTGGCCTTAACTGTATGTAATACAACTTCACTTGGTTTTTACATGTGTACTGAATGTATGAAAGAACGGTGTGACAAAATTGTTTCTTTCCAGTGGGGAAGATAGACATTGGTGGATCACGTCTCATGTTTTGGGATCTTGGAGGACAGGAGGAATTGCAAAGCCTTTGGGATAAGTACTATGCGGAATCGCATGGGATAATATACCTTGTTGACTCGGATGATAAAGGCCGAATTCCTCAGTCGAAACTAGCTTTTGGTAATACAAACTTAAAAATTCAAGAAGCCAATATTCCTTTGTCAATCAAACTTTACTTTGACAGACAAAATGCTTGGAAGTGAAGCCCTTGATACAGTTCCGCTTTTGATATTAGCAAATAAGCAAGATGTGTCTGATTGCGCTACTGTTCTTGACATAAAGAAAGTGTTTCATGATTCCTCAACTTCGATCGGAAGCAGGGACTGTATGATACGGCCAGTTACTGCTCTCACCGGGTATGGATGGTTTTTACCAGTAGTTATTACCGATATCAGACCACATAAATTAGAAATGTTGTTTTTACAGACAAGGCGTTAACGAAGGCATCGAATGGATGGTTAAATGCGTGGAAAGAAATCCATACAGGCCGCCAAGGCGAAAAGAAATCACCTGATTATTTTAACTACTGCTTTGATTATAATTATTGGTAAAACATACTACAATGGATGGCAACGTACTGTTGCCGAATTTATTGTTCTGGGTTTTATAGCTGTTGGTAAATGACTGGATAATAGCAATCTGCCATAAATATATATTTCTCCCTCATAACAGAATATATATCCGATAATTTTTCACTTTTGTTGAGCAAAAGTCTTAGCTTAGTCAGTGGTGTAGAAATGGCAATATCTGTGTCAACTGTTGTTATTTCATTTTTAAATGGTGGTACTTTTGTAAAATAGGCAGTCGAATAAGTGTATCTATATCTATTACCCAGATGCTTTGAGTGGTACCTGTAAAGCAAAACTTCAAAACTTTCCAGTGTGCAATATTCACTGCGGCATGTGTTTTTCCAGTGTCCTGTGTAACACTTTATTATGGTAGTTATTTTCTTACGAGTGTTATATTTCATTGTATACTGCTTATGCAGAGCAATGGGTTTCTAGAGTTTTATAACTGCAATGTTAGTTTATAAACTTCGAAGAATACTATTTCCTATTAGTACTACCTACAGGAGCTTTATAGTATGTTAATCATTGAAAATAAAAACCTGTACCTGAGTATAGCAAGTTTGTTTCAATACATCTCCTTGAAGAAAATAAGTATCTGGAACATGTCATTTGTGTGCGCCGACTCCTCACAGCTAACGACGATGTTGCAGTCATTGTGTAGCATTTTTGTAACATTTGCAGATAATTCACCCAACTATGGAACCAAATTGAAATAGCCAAGAAGATATTAAGTAAACCACAACTTACAAAAAGATCTGATAAATACATAACATTCTCACCTTGTCAAACGATGTAAACTTAACCCTGAAGCTCTTGTTCGGTTCCTTCGCAAAAAAGCAGTTAGCCATAAGAGCTATGTAATCATTGTTCTGTTCGCACGATTTCTCCAAATAACTTGAGAGCATCTCAGTGATGGACCCAACAGGAGTGGTTATAGTAATATGATGAAGGTCAAAAGCATTGCAAAACTTGAACCTATCTGTTCTAACAGATCTCAGTAAAGCAGATGAATGTTCTTTTTGTAGCATCGAAGTAAGTTTTTTATGCGAGTTTACAACAATGGGGAATTTACTTCGACATATAGCTCTGTCGTCCTCATGAAAAAGGCATTCGGCAGTCGAGAACACGGTGGTGTGCAATTCTGTGACGGATTCTGATGACATGCAACAAGCTAGATTGTTGAATTCCCAAACGTGTTGTCTGTACATTATGATTTTTTTAATCCAAGACTGTGCGCTTCCATGTAAATGCAATCGACAAGTCCCTGGACTGAAGCTTGTGGATAGAGTTACTTTATGTGAGCCTCTACGCAGGCCTTCGTAATTGTGCTGCATCGTGGATATCTTAGCCCTGACATGGACAATAATACCAGGTGTCAGGTTATCGAAATCCTGCACAAGGGACACTTTAGAATTTTTATGGACGATTCTGGCTTTATTTGCGACAGAGGGATATTTTTTGGCAGTCTCTCTGCACAATTCTTCAATCTTCAAATGCATTCGATTCATCATAGTGCAACCAATGGTTTCTAGTTCGTTGCTCAAATCTTTGGCAAGTCCAAAATTAAACAGAACGCTGTCCCTTGCTAATTTCAGTACAGTATCTTTGTAGAATTTGCCAGCAACAACCTTGCTTGCTAATATAATACTGCCAGGTGAGAGCGAAAATAAGTGAGAGCATTGTTCAGACCAAAACATCAGTTTGATGGTCGTGTCACTGCTGGTATCAGTGATGACAGCCATACCGGTGGTGATCCACATTTTTTTAGATTTAATCCAAATTTCTTTAATCGGAAAAGTTTCCAATACTAAACACAATACATGAAACTTCAAATTCCTATCTGTAGTATCACATCGTGTATCACCCGAAACTTCGGTGATATTTTTCACAGGAATATCTTGACACGTACCCAAGTACTCTATCATTCTTTCCATAGTCTTTGCCGATGGTTTGTCATCTTCATTTGGGTCTTTGCTAAATGACTGACTGGTGACGGTAGATAAATTATACTTGTCTGCACGCTGTTTCACGCAATGTTCTGTGACGTTATACTTCTTGATGATGGAATCAAATTGAAAGGTGCTAGATATATTTTCGCTAACATCTTTTTTTTCTGTAAACATTTGACTCATGTATATCTTCATAGAGTCTTCAAGGAACCCTTCATCAACATACGTTTTCCCTTCCATTGCATTAGGCATGCCATGCAGGTTTATACCAGCCATATCTGGTACTGTATTGAATCATCTACTACACAGCATTGCTAGGTTAAGCCTGCAGTGCCAGCTTCATATGAGCAGTACTCTTACACTCACTGCCAAACATATGAGCATATCTTCAATGGAATTATACACTATTCAATAGATTAATTAGAACTCCCGTACAACGGGTGTTCTATTGTAATTGGCCGATTAATATTTGCGAGAAGGCAAGTGAGTGTTTGAATAATGCTGCCGCACGAGAGCCAGACAGTATGCGAGAGAGGACAACATGATAGTCGTGAGCGCAACGCAATCAATTCTTTTCCTCTTTTTTTCTTGGACAAAAAAGCTAATTATTAGGTGTTTTCTAGANGTCTTACCTTCGCAAAATGCCATCCGCCAGGAATCAAAATCTGCTTTCTGCTTTTTGGAAGTCGAAGGCATAGCAATACCGTTCAAAGTCACAAAGTCATTTTTATTCCTTTTCAGTAAAGAGCTTTTACAGATATCGAGCTTCGAGGTATCGTAATTTTATCAATATTCCTATTTATAGTGTTTAACAACAACGAGGAAATATTCCGAAGTTGAGCGACCGCTATTCTTAATGCTAAAAACTGATTGTCGTCTTCCTCTGCTATGTACTTAACGTAATCAAAGATTCTTGGAAATTTTTCTGCTCTCGACATTATTTCTCCTCTTGATAAGAAATAACAGATCGCCTGAATGTAAATCTCGTTAATTTCACTTTCAGCTCCTCTAAGCCCACTTAGAACACTTTCCTGCACCTATAATATGTTGTTAGGAATATGAAGATTAAGGTATCTGAATTGGATATAGAATGGTTAATATGGGTTATCTTTGCTAACATAGCAAGAATCATCACCTCAACGCCGAAATTATTCCCGTCCGCTACCTCTGGTATGAGCAAAAGTATCCAAATTCTTAGCGTATTTATCGCCTCCAATAAATCGAATATTATGGGTTTCAGTGTCTGAACCAAATCGACTATGACGCTGTTGGATTTGTAATCTTTCATATAACGTCTTCCATCTGTGTTCCCTTCTTTGTCGGACGTTGCTATCTCCTGGATACACAACTCCGAACAGCGTTGTACATTTTCAATATTTTCGTTTTTAAACGATTCAGTTCGTAGAAGATCATCGAGTTGCCTGATGCACACAGGAAGAAAATTGACGATTAAATTGTTTGCCTTCTCTGAAATATTTGTCCTAAAATCCGTATGTGATCCCATTGTACACTTTAAAAGGGCGCAATACATTGTATTTTTGTGGTATTATAAGGAAAGGATACAATTCCTTTTTCTAATTATGAAATCACAATTGTGCTTGCTATATGGCAAGTGTTAGATATTGTATTGTGGCATTTGTATGCGTTCTTCGTGTTACAGGTACCCTAGTTTAATCAGAATACAGTATGGCTTGATGAATCTGAATTCATTTGTCGCTTCATTGCGTTTTCCTTGCGCTCGAAAAATACCCGGATGGTGTAAGTTGCTACCAAAAGTGTCGTTTTGGTATAATTTGGAGTGCAAATTGTTGTTTTTAACACCAAAGAAAACTTATTTGCTATCACAGTAATTGCTGTCGAAATTATATATTCCTTCTGTTTAGTTTCAAGTTATAAATTGTTAAGATTGGGGAATAAAACGTATGGCAGAGGAAAAAAAAGACGAGGTTCCATCAGAAGACGAAGCAGCGTCGCCGCGTAAAAAATGGAAAAATTCGTACGAAGCAAATCGAAGATATCTTGATATTTGGGAAAAAGATATTCCATGGATTACTAGTACGACAGTTAATGGCGTCAAGCTTGCTTTCTGCAAGCTATGTATGAAAACATTGCAGCCTCATAGAGGAATACTAGGTAGGCAGGTCGTTTATTCGATGCTTTGACTGAACGTTTATTTGCTGGAGTACTATTTGGTGTCAAAAGTATTTTAAATGAGCCAATTTTAGCCTAAATTCGCTTCTATCGCCAAATATATTCAATGTAGTAGAAAGCGTATTTACTACCATGCTCTTGTGAAAAGCAGTGTTAATATTGTCACTAGAAAGTTACATGCCAACCTCATTGAATGATCATGTCTGCTTTTGCCAATAGCATTTATGCTTATAGCTAAAAATGAGTAAAACACCCAAAAAATGGAAGTCTTCCTATGATGCAGCGAGAAGATACAAGCTCAGCTGGGAAACTCAGTTTCCCTGGGTTAGGAAATCTAGTGACGAATCTGACTCAGCCTTCTGTAAATTATGTTTGAAACGAATTAAACCTAAACATCATGCCTTAGTACGTCATCAGAAGTCGGAAGCACACAGGCGTCTTACCCAAAGCAATGGCAACTACAGCTCTCAATTTGGAGCGCAGCTCGAATTGTGTGGAACAGGTGGAAATATGGTGTTTTTGCAAAGTGGGAACACGACTGCACAGGCCTCAACCCCTTCAAACGTTTATGTGTATCCATCATCGCAAACGCAGCATTCAGTGACCGATGGTAGGACGATATAATTATTTTAAATTAGGTCTACTGGTGTATATAATCTTATGCATTATCCAATGTAAGAGGTAATTTGCATTCAACAACATTGTTTGCATTGTCTTGCAGTTTCACCAAAGTTAAAAAATCAGCAAGAATCCGGCCAAGTTTCAACACCAGAGGTTCCAGACTTGTTAAGAGATAAGAAATACGATTCTGTCGATTTGTTTTTCGCAAGTGTCGCACAAAGCGCAAAGCAAATTCCAGAGTGTAGAAGATGGAAGATCCAGATGGAAATTTTCAGAATTGTTAACGAGGCGCTATTCGAGGAACAGCCGCAAATCACAAGCGAAATTATCATTGATCATTTGCCGACGTGAGCAGCAAGTTCTCGGACACCAGCCGCTTCGGTTGCTTGAGAAATTTACTATGCTTACTATGTTGTTGGTAGAGGATAAGCAGTGTTGAGTGAGTGTTGCACTCTGTTGACAGATATTACATAAGAATATGCAATGGAAACTTTTAACAGTTAGCTTCAGAATTTCCATTACTGAAATGCAAGCTTTGAAAATGATTTGAATGCTGAAGAACTTATGGTTGGCTCAGTTAGTCACAATAGAAATGTATTTTTTTCAATAAACTGAATCGAATTATGAAAAGTACTTGCTGATTGTGCAGGCAGAAATAGGAGAATCCATCATCTTCAATAAAAATATTTTACTTCCTGATCTAAATCTAACTTCTTAAGGCAAGAGAGTAAGTATAAGCAGCCGGATACAAACAAAATGAACAATATAGTACATCTGCTCTTGAGTTCCCAGACAATCAACATGCTGATCCTAGAGTAAAGGCAGAGATTGCTCGAGCAGATAAACAGAAACATTACATATAGAACTTTTGTACTGTTATCAAACGAATCCAGAACAGATTCGAATCTCAGGATTCTAAATATTTTACCAAGCTACTTGTCAGTTCCTCAAAAAGCTAACAAACTGCTCTGTTGACTGCCACGGTATATCGATGTTATATTGTTGCAAAGGCAAGAAACTGTTAAGCCAAATCTAGTATGTGTTTATGCAGCGAGAACTAGAATAACGGGCGCAATAGAATTATCGTATTTAGAAGGATTTACAAATGTACAAGATTCAAAAAAATTGGAGAACTCGATTAAGGGCGTTGCTGGTGTGCTAACGGTAAACGGTTTCAGTTCAGGGACAAATAGCAGCAAATAGAAAAATGTTTAGGTAGACGGCGATAGCAAGAAGCGGAGATGCTTTTGGTGGTAGACGATGTTAATGCACATAATAACAAATATTAACCCATTTCATATGATACATGTCGAAAATATACTGCTACAATATGTACAATAAAAAAATCTCATCAAAGGTGGAACAATTGCAGTCAATGAACGTCGACGAAAGGTATTTGGTAGAACGATAATATAAACGTGATACAGACAGCGTTGTTTCCGTACTACTAACTATAGAAATCGCATACGATGATCCGCAATAACTCATACAGCGTTCCACAAAATTCAATACAGCTAAAATGTGACAATGCGCTTTTACAGAAAGGTGTGACACAAAACTTACGGGAAATACTGATTCACGTTGTGGTTTGTTGTGGACATGATACTAGCGATAGGAAAAACAATAAAAACCGTTTCAGTTGCATAGTATCATGCGTTTGCCAAATGAACTTTACGGAATTCAGGAAGGAAACCACAGACCACCCCGGTAATAATTGAGGAAGTCAACCAAAAATAAAGTTGAAACTTACAGCGCGACAAGCGTACTAAAACTTAAAGCTGGCTGCGTGCAGCACACAAAATGAGTGTAATGATATAAAATACTGCTGCTGTGAAAGCACAAAATACTGAGTAGTTCAAAAATAGGAAGTGTACAAGTCAACGTGACAACGAACGCTAAAGCCGTGCGTGTTAAAACCGTCAATCACTATTATAAAAACACCCAAAAATGTGGAGAAAACACTCTTCTAACATACTTGAATCGGCTCTCCTAAAGTTGCGGTTACTACTTTTGCTGACTCAAACTCTCAAGGGACAGTAAAGTCTTCTTTCTTTGACGCTTTCCACTGCCTGGCTCTAGGAGATACGAGACATCTATTGCTGTAACGTATCAGGCAAGGTAATGACTTGATACCAAGAGTTACCTTGACTTATTCCGAGAGTTTAAATATTCACCTTGTTTTGGAAGTTTGCTGAGCAACTTGTAAGCGATGCCATTGAGCCTCTGTCGTTTTCGCCACTGAGGGCCTTTCTTTATTGTGTCTGTCTTAAAATCACTGGCATTTATGGAGTCTTTGCAATCATCATCTGAATTGAGAATTCCACCATAGGGTAAATATGGTTATCAACGCAAGGTGTGAAAAATAAGTATGTGTTATAGCCAATAACCATTGACACAGTAAGACTCCATACCGTGAGAAGTAGCTTTTGACCAGAGAGCAGGTCTACCAGGAGATGATTTCTTGTAGTGTTCAGGAACTTGGTGTGGCTTCAGATAACATAAAAAAAATCTTATTAGAACTTTTGGTAAAGGGTAGTGGCAATGACATACAGTGTGTAAATATCAATAAACCGCCAGTACCAAGAAATTTTTCTTTGGAGAAAGCTTGTGTTTGTACACCTCGAAGACGTGGGGCTTTGTACATATCGGATATTTCTTCTTGTTAACCCGCGTGAACATTCTCGCGTTCTTGTCAACACGATATTCACAGATATAGATATCCTGTAGTTCAGATTCTGAACAATAACAAAAATAGAATTTACTAGCAGTAAGCGCTGCGTAAGCCTTAAATAGAATTAATGTATGACGGAAAAGCTAGCAAAGCTATATATCCAGATTCGGGATATCATGGAAAATATAAAAAATATAACTCTGTCACGACCGCTGCATGGATACTCAATGTCAACACCACCAAAATTTGTTTGTCAAAAATTGTTTAGTTTTGTATAGCGGACAAACAAACTTCTCTTCTATATATTAAAAGATAATCATGGTCTTGAGATATGTCCCTTCAAAAGGCAACATTAATATTCATACCCCTAGGAAATTACAGAAAAAACAATACCTTTCGGCTTTCCCTTGCAGTATGTGTAGCGATCCATCACAACACATAGTCCAGCCACGGCATTTAAGGGAATGGTCTCTATGAACGGAGAAGCTAGCAACTCGTTGCGGTAGAAGGTCCGATTTGGTGCGTGGTGTGTTTCGTAAGGGCGTAAGAAATGATGCCCGAATGCATATTTGTCGCCTCTGAAAGCAGTGCGATTAATTTTTATATTATTTTCGAATAAAAACAGATGAAAATTAAACTCGGTGAAGAAATAAGATATGACAAAAGTACCTCTCATCTGTCCATAATTTTTCAATTCGGAATATATCGAGTTGTTCTTTCGCGATATCTGTCGTGTTTCTGTTGGATGCAAGATCGCTGTTCGACTGTTGAAGACGGGGCTCTCTCATTAGATAAGCGCAATCACCTAAGCATTGAAGAAGATTGCGTAAAAGAGTAGAAGTATACAAAGGCAAAACTACAGTGGATTGATTAGTGAGAGCAAAGGACCTTGTTTGACGAGTAAATTATCCCTGAGCAGAGTAACGTAATATGTGTGGCCTGGTGGCGCGTCTGCTGGGGGTGGTATCACCTTGACTTCTTTAGAATAAGGACGAGGGTCACATTCTTCGCACAAATACCTGTCTGTCTGGTCCGGTTCGACGTCCATGCAGTCACAATGCTGCCAGACCTTGGTTGTAATGTTGTAATTGTTCATAAAGGAAACAGCTGAGATTACTGACAAATTTACTAAAATAAATAGAGCACTCACATAGCATTTTTCACACTGCACCATCAATCCCTCGTCTCTGTATATGTGACATATGCATCGTATGTAATCTTCATTTTTTCTGTGAACGTTTTCGCCACTCTCGTCTTCAATTTCATCGTCTGAAACTGCATCCATTTTACTATCCTGAAGTGAGGTAAGAGAGGTTAGAGTTAAATACACTATAAAGTCAAAATAGTAAAATATTTAAAAGTACACAGCTCACTTTTTTATATCCATTCAATTGCAACATCACACTCTCTCTTGCGGATGCATACGCTTTTCGGAGACGAATAACATCTTTGCCGAGAGTCGATTTGCGGCCATGGTATTTCTATGAAAGTATGATATGATCAATATAACGATACACTCATACCTTTATTATCACTGATGATGCATTCCTGAAAACAAAGCACTTTTCGAATGAGCGCTAAACAGGGTCATTATAACAATAGTTTATACGAGATAAGTTCTTCAAGCTGAGGTTTTTTGGTTATAATATCATATAGTTTCAACCTGACATGATGGACCAATGAGGATGACTAACATATCATATAGCATATAGCATGAACATTTACAATAAGTCATTAGAACTCTTAGATTAGTTCTCTTGTTTGATATTGACTTAAAACCAATTCCACTCTCAGAAACCGGAGTTACCGACAAGCACTATAGTGAAACAGTACAAAGTATGGCACAAGTGTACATTATTAAGTAGAAAATGATATAATAAAAATAAAAATTGATATTCCAAACCTCTGCGTTCTTGAAGACCTTCTGCACATCAGCGTCAAACGTGTCAAGATCTTTATAATGCCCACTCATGATGTTGAGCTCAATAATGCTCAGGTCGATTGGGTCAGATATCCTTTCGTAATATTCAGGATTTCTAGGAAATATTATATTTATATAATCTATATTCATATGTTGTTAATTTTGTTTGTTTTTGGAACTTACTTTTTTTTCGAAGGCAAGTTCATGAAAGGAATGACGACACGCACTCCGTTCTGATCTTTGCATTTTGTTATAGCCGTGTACATTTTCTTGAGAGCACCGTCAACTTTATCCTTTACACGAATACAATGAATAAAAAAATTTCTACTATTCTGTTCTATTATTTTATAGACAAAATTGCTGGAACTGAAAGCTTACCATATTGTCACCATGCTGTCCTTTCTTTTGTTTGGACCTTGCACCCACTCGAGAAGAAGAATTGCCTTGCGAACCTGCAGAGGAATTTGCTGTATTTAGAATTTCATAAGGAAGGAACAAGGAATCTGAGGCATGGCTTCCAAAACTTTTAAAACCATTACCTTCCTGAGGAAATCAGGGAACCCATACAGGAATATCAATTTGAGAGAGGAATATTACTTTCATGTGCTGTAAATATTATAATTTACACTTATTTTCATTCAAGTATTTTTCTTTTTCATTATAATCGAAATGAATTAACTCTGAATACACTCCCGATTCCCCATTTTTACCCTCAGAAACTCATAGGATTGTCTTATAAGCCCAGACAGACATCAAGTACTTATAGCCTCGCTAATCTAAAACCATGAAGAAATACCTGATAACTTAGTAATTTGTCGCTGTTGCCTTTCTTCTCTTTTTCGAACCTGGGTAAAACGTAAATCGATTTCCACTTTTAGAATTGAAGGAAAGAATAAAATTATATCGAAAGAACGAAGAATACATCGATACAAACCTGAGTGAGATTTCTAATCAAAAATAGTTGCTGTTTTCTTATGAACAGCTGTTCATGAACAGATAAAGGCTTCATCTGAAATACGCTAAATTCCTTTACGCCGAGTTCTTCGTCCTAAACGGAAAATTTTATATTATATCTACAGTATAATTCAATAATAGATTCCAAATCAGGATGTAGGCTGTACTGACTAATACATCAACCAAATCAACCAGAAATTTTCAATAAAGCAACGGATAGAAAGGGGAAGTAAGTGTCAGGTCAGGATTCATGGAAATTTCAATGGGAAATTCCATGATTAAAATTCTATCCTATCCTATATTTTTTACGGTGAGAAATTAACTTGAAGGTACAAATTTCAAAAACAGGAAAACGAATGATTCAATGGTAATCCTGAAAATGATCAGTGATATTTATGATCAATGAATTGCGCCTTTAAATAATGTTTCATTTGTTAACCGATAACAGGTAGAGGGGTTTTCTATGTAATAGGTAGAAAAGCAATAAAAGATGTTGGTAAATAGTAATGGTGATGTTTGTGTGGATATGAAAAGTTGACCTGGACAATACAAAGCATAAGTATTTCAAATAACTCCATTTTCTTACAAAACAATATTTGTTCCAGCTTATGTGAAGCAATACATTATTAAGTTAAAGTATAATAAACCAATTATAATGTTAGTGTACATGTGCTGTGTCTTGTAAAAATCACTGCTATTGAATAGGTAAATTTGAATTCCTTATAAGAAGGTGGAATCAGTTCGAACATCTGATGTGTGTTATTGAGGCACTCGAAATCATTTGTCACGTGAGAGATATGAAGCTGAAGAATATATGTAATATATAACTTACATACGAATTCATATAAACTGATATAGCGGAGAATATGTACACAAGCTACTTCCTGTGACATCAAAGCTGATAACAATTTGGTTGACATGGTTGTAAGAGAGTATTTGTGGTTTGGTTTAAACCAAGATAGGCTGGAAGATGTCCAGGGAAATGCTGAAAACTAATATGCTTTACAATATAAAGTAAAAACAGAGGATGCAAGTGTATGTGTATTCCTACAAACATATTATCTAACACAGTATAAAAGCTGAGGGAAGCCTTTTGGTGAGTCTCTGTAATATGTAAGATCAACACTGCATTTTACTGTGCCAAAAATTCAGTACATAATAAGATCTGCTCCAATTAATTGTATCCAAATATATCACTTTAATTTCTTAAGACAATATAAGTGTAAAATAAATAGTGTTTAAGCGAACCTTGGAGGAAGCCTGCTGCCCACTTTGACTGGAACGTGCCTTCCCATTAGACTGTTTGTTCTTGGTTTTTGCCGTCACACCAAGAGATATATCTGAGTCCTGACTAGACAAACGTTGGGCCTTTCCACCAATCACACCTCTGCATTTATGCGAGCCGCAGCTAATAAGGAAAATAATTCATGTCCTACTGCAAATACCACAATCACATATGATGATGATGATGAATTGCTAACCGACACTCCTGTTGGTCGTTCATGTTGAACGCGTGGAAATTATAATCATATGTGAGCTCTTCATTCGGCTCGATACGTCGAGAAGTGAAAAGTCCGATCCTGTATTCGCCATTGACGCACCATTTCTGCATTTCGCAATTGGGGACACAGCTGCAAATTGAATAAGAAATTTGATTAGAAATTACATAATTTTGAATAAATAATTAGTTTAGCTACTCCAACAATGTGTGCCTATTTGAACAACACTGAACTTAATCAACAACTTTGACTCCGATGTACTGGATTTCTGGAAATTCATACGAAATTAAAAAAAGAGTCAGTCAGAAGCTAGATTCAATTAAATTGCTGTCACTACGGTATTTTTTTTTCTTCAGTCTTCTTGGCATTCTAAGTGTACAAGAAAACAGACTGCAATGAAAAATTGCTGCCGAGGAACAGTTTTTGTATTAACCATTCAATTGTTGGAAAACCTAAGAGGATAGTCAAACTATAATGAAAAGATAGACATGAAACACACCTATGATTGACAAATCGTCCCTCATTGGCCATTCTATAACCATCGATGACCGTAGATGTGTCCAGCTGGACGCAGTAGTGGTCGTTATAAGCATGGTATAACTCTACTGTTCTTTGCCTGAATTCTGTCTCGTTTAGAACTTCTCCGACATATTCAATAACAAATGTACCTGAGCAACGAATAACAAGCAGATTGCTAAAGTCTTCCAATAGAAATAGTTCACAAAGTAGACACGGCAGCTAACTTTACTACCACTAACCTTCAGTAACAGCAGCATTCGTACGAATTCCCCATCCTCTATTTGACGTCTTAAATCTTTCGAGTGTACGACACCACTGTTGTTTTTGTATGACTTGGTTGGAACAGCTAGATAGGTAAAAAGCTTTTGGTCAGTTTCAGCACACAAGCACTAGATGAAAATAAGTACAGGTGTCCCTTGAGGGTTGAATTCTTGGTATGCTGCACTTATCAAGATATGGAGAATGTTACACAAGGTTGAATTCATTGATCAAGCATACGCAAGGCATACATAAACAAAATAGTGAGTGCATTTGAAGCTAAATGCTACTGCATTCTTGTGCGAACAAAAACTAGACTGAAGCCTGTATAATTCCTACCGGAATTAGAATATAGTAAAAAGTCGCATGCAATCTAGATCTTGGGCGTGACAAATAGTTCCTTGTAATAATCATACCTGATTTTACAGGGACAAGATGTTGGTGAACATTCAATATACATGAGACGGTTCAAACACTGTTTCCCACAACTTGTGATGTCATCAAGCACTTTGCAAGTGCATATGTGATCGCCGAGGCTAAGTTGTCTCGGGCTTGTATAAACATCTGAAAAAAAGAGAAACTATGATCAAGATAAAATTGCACTACACTTCACATTATTATCAGTGTTGTCAACATGAGATAAAAAAAATCTGAATTTCCATCATGCGCTAAGATTTCCCACTATAAATGAGTCATGTGACATGTTCATATTGATTTGTATCTCCAGCTCATTTATCATGATAATTTACAACACACTAACTGATATTTACCTTATATTGTTACTAGGAGCTGAAAATGACCTACGAGTGAGTTAAAATTGCCTGTAGGAGTTTTTCACATATTTTCATGTTTGATCATATAAGCTCACTTTCTGTAATTTCGATGAACTTTGTCGAAGGGTCTTGATTGGCAGCTATTTTGTGATGCTTATACAACCACCAGATGTCATATGGAAGCTGGAAGTCTTTCCGGACGCTGCGTAAGTAAAGGCCTGAATCCAAAGGTGGAGGGAACGCAGATTGCAGGGCGTTGTTTTCATCTTCTAAATTGTTGTCACTCGATCTGAAATCAGAACAAGTTATGTTATGGATGTCATCATAGATCTGCACACTCTGTATAATTTAATGCTGACTTCCTTCAGACAATTTAAAGGCTTGAAGACACACCAAACTTTTTTTAGACTGTCTGGATATCATTCGGGAACTTAAATAAGTCGATATTTCTACAGTTACTGACAGGATAGGATGATGGATGCAAGAGGTTACAATAATCTCATTGAAGGTCACATTCAACGCTACAGTGACCTCTATTTGAACAGCTGGGTAGACTGTGAGGTAGATGAATGTGTCTTGCTAGAGGCCACAGAGTTCTAGGTGAGGTTCTTGGCTGGGAAACGCACTCACTACCACTTGTAACGGACCAGAGGGCAATCTGGATGATAGGAAACACAATTGGAAAACAACCTACTTTTCATCACGTTTAAAAGTGGATGAATAAAGTCCAGCTTCCAAATACGGTTTGAGAGGAGATAAGATTGGATTGAACTCATCTTTCCTGTCAAATAAATAATGGTATGAATGCAAACTGAGTGTGCACTCTAACAGCATGTAACGATCCCATCATTGGTTTCACATAAAAGTGATGTAATAATGAAAATGGAATACTTCCGGATAGCTCAAACAAACTGAACATTGCAGGTAAAAGAGAGTTAAAAGTCTTTTCTGAGTTTTGATTCACAGAACAAAGGAACATACACATTAGACCAGATTCTAGACTCACACTCTCAAATGATAACTTCTCCCAAGGGAGGAATTTTATACCGCGGAGGAAGTGGGAAAGGAAATAGTCTGTACCATATCTACTCATACAGATGATTGAAACAATGGAGAAAATGAATTAACATTCCACCCAACCCTTGTGCTTCAGACTCAACTCTCATTGGTTTGAAGCTCAGGTCAATGACATGACATTATTAAAATGACATCAATAAAATGCTATTGAGAACCACTGCCTCGAACTAAATATCACATAGCAACACCAGAAACCAATCATACCATTTGAACTTCATGAACTACAAATTGCTTTAGGTAATAGCTTTCATTCCAGAACAAACCACAACTTCTATGGTCATAAATTAACAAACACTACATCTGCACTGGGGCTACCGAAAATTGTTAACAAAAATTTCTGCTTTCATTACAAATTAGTTTCAGAAAGATACCTTTTTTGCTGAAATGTATTTGACAATTCGAAACTTGAGTCTGCAATTTCAGTTGTCCCTGCAAATGAAATACATAATTGATGAAACTTTCCTAAAAATGAATTGTACAGAAGAGCAGTACAGGTACACCACCGGTACCTGTATCTGTATTTCTAAAATAATTATTTACTTTTTTTTTGCTTCGCCTTGACATGCGAAGATTTCAATTTCTTTGCCGGAGGACTTGATTCTTCGATCAGGTCATCGGAAACCGGATTTTTACGGGGTCTTCCGCGGGGTCGTTTCTTGATAAGGTTATTACCAGTGACCTGCGAACGCTGATTTTTTTTCACCTAGAAAAGAATACATATTGCAGGAGGTTTATTGAAGAATAATAACCAATGGGTGGAGGAATTTCTAGAATTTGTAGATCAATAAAAATTACCACAGAGGTGGGGTTATTAGTTACAAAAATACCTTCAATATTTTATTGATGTGATTCAAATTCTTTTTCGTTGCGATTATTCTCTCATAGATGTCGTGCCTTCTCGCGACCCGTTTCATGTCTTCGAGTTCTGCCCTTCTCTCCTGGTAACTTTTGACAGACGTGTCACTGGCGTCCGAAGAGTTCGCCTGCGAATGTACTTCATGCAGTTGCAAAAGAGCAGTCGCAGCATTGTGCATGATGTTCTGTGCTTGCTTGCTTTTAAGTTTTTCCACAACAGATTCTATACTTTTCTTTGTGATTGCGGCCTTTCTCCGGCCGTCAATGAGATCTCCTTCTTCCATAAAGCAGCCGCCCGTTTCTATCTTCAGGCATGCCGCTTCAAACTCTTTATAATTGTCCCACTCGTTATTGTTAACCGTTATTTCGATGGCTTCTGCAATATGGTCCTCAACTAGGGTACCCTCGTAAAACCCAGGCTCTTTAACTCCGTTGTAATGAGTGATTTTCGACTTGATCTGCATGGATTTCACAGTCTGTAATGCTGCAACGGATAACCTTGCCTGTTCTTTGGATATCACAGAATTTCTGTTGGATTTGGTGCGAGACTTGAGCCTGTCCAATTCACTGTTGTTTTCGCCGCCTATATGATTCGTTACAATGGTTGCTTTCTTGGGCCGACCAACAGGCCGTTTCACTGGTTGTTTGAAAGCTATGGTAGGGGTAACGTTTCTTTGTTTCCGCGGTGGCAAGACAGTGGCACTGGCAGTGGGTAACTTTCCTGAAAGGGAAGCTTCTATCAAAGGAATGCTATCTAGAGTATTATTTGAAAGTGATTCCAAAGATTGGATGGTCTTTCTTGGCCTGCCCGTCCGTCGTTTCGTCGACTCTGGTTCCATAGACACAAGGGAAATCGGTAAGGTACTCAAAAGATTGGGTTTCGTAGGAATTTGGATTTCTGTGTCATGATGCTTATACGCCCACACCTTTTTGGGATGTTTCTCTGCAGAGGATCTGCTGCCAGGCAAACTATTTGCAAGGGATTTATTATCTGTGGTAATATTTTCAGCTGGCTGACTAACTGCAACTCTGCTTTTGGAATTATTTCGTTTTGTTGATTTTTTCTTGACAAATTGCGACTTCGCTGCAGGGACATCTTCGTTACAAGATGTCGTCACATCTCCTCCTTTGGAACGATTCTCCAGCAAACCTGTGTTCTTTATTCTCTCCAGATAACTAAGGACAGCGTCATCAACAGATTTTGTAATCGCATCCTTGTTGATGCTCGGAATAGCAGATAGACTCGCCTCTATCGCTTGTTTAATCTGTTTGAGAAGGGACTCGTTTACTACGCCTTCTAAATTCTCTTTCAACTCGGCGTTCTTCTCATCACATCTGCCGGCTTTTTCTGTCGGAATTTCTTTTTTGCCAATTTGTGATTGTCTCTGATCCCCCTCGACCGGTTTAAATCCTTCTTCGCTCGTACCCGCAATCGATATCTCATCCTCTCGGTTCCTGTTCTGGAGCTGTTGCTGATGTCTACTATTTGCAGACTGAACAGTGGGAGTCTTAGCAGTTTGCGTTTTACCTGAAGGGCTATTGGATACTTTGTTTATTGCCAGATCTATTGAACTGTTATTCCTAGTGCTGATATCGGTCTTTGCATTAGCAGTGCGGTCAAACACAGAATTAATGCCCGGGGCCTCTGTCACAGCGAGTGTACTATCTTCGATGTAAATTTTTTTTGTTCGGGGCCCTCTAGGCTTACCCAGAGGCCATCCCCTTTTTCTTCTTTCCTGCTTTCCAGGTTTACCAACTTTCTGCTTTGAAATCGGTGCTTCAAGACTCCTGTGAGTTTTGTCAGGAGTCTTCGGAAGGCTGGTGAGAGATTGAGTCGAAACGCAGATAGCAGCATTACCTGATTTTGTACTTGTTGACGTTGGTGCTGTATGAATGGGTTCCACACTGGTGGATATATTCTCATTCATTTTGCTAACATAACCGTATTTTTGAAAAAATGGAGAGCGACAAAAATAAGAGAGAGTTCCGACAGAACATGGGAACGCTTTGGAATTCGCTGAAGTCATGGGATTAGACTTGGATACAGACAGCATTAAATCCGTTAGTTTCGGATAAGATTTTCTCACAAGATTTGTAGGAAGAGGCGCATCGTTTCTGAAAGCCGTTCCACGGACTATTCCTAGTTGAGTAGCTGTTTTTGATGCGGTGGTTTTAAACATGGTTTTTGAAGGAGATTTCCAAACAAGGTCCTGAACACTTTCTGTACTCATAGCGGCAAAAAATATGTTGCCGGCAGTTTGTTTACCACTGGCTGGTTTTAGCAGAGTTGTCGTTAGCTTCAGAGTTTTCAAATTGAACAGAACTTGGTCAAGTAAAACGAGAAAAGCTGGATCACATATGTTCTTGGATTTACGATACGGCTTTCTCCTTTTGTGCTTGTGGTGTTTTCTGGAGCGAGCCCCACCAGAAGTCCCGTACACATTACCCTGGCTCTTGTTTCCTTCGACGGCAATGACTTTGTTGACTTCGCCGCTCCTCTGTTCTTGAAAAGGCGCAGATTTTTGATTGTGGAACATTCCAAACCCGAGAGTAGAATTGCTGTACTGCGCGAAGGACGGAGTGTTGTCTGACGGGGCAGCAGATGCCTTCACAGAAGAATCCACGAAAGATTTATTACTGGTCGGAATTTCTCCATCTGTAGAGCTATCCTCCCCGTCGTAAGTTTGATCTTCATTTGGCCAAGATATCATGTCATCATTGGCTTCTACATTCATGTCAGTCACAGCTTGTCTAAAATTTAACGAAAAACGTTTATTGCTGTCCTGTGTGATGGCTGACTTTGACAACGAAGGCATGTTCGTTTCAATAACAGCAGATACTTTAACAGAGTGTGGAATCGTTTTTTCAGCAGATTTGTTTTTTATTGGAGATTTTGTAGTAGTTGCTAATGCAGTAGAAGATGGGACGGCGAGTTTTGCCTTCAGTTTCTTTTTCTCTTTCTTCTTTTTATCTTTCTTTTTCTTTTTACTGGAGGGAGCGTTTTTTGATTCTGCGTATTTGTGCTTCTTGTGTTTTTTGTGCTTCTTTTTCTTTCGTTTGGACTTAGCAGTTCGGGAAGTGTCTGACGCCTCGGCAACTTCTGGGTCCGGGAGGGCTGTCGAAGATGCAGCTGTAACATCACTAGATGCTGTCAGATTACGCTGCTGAGCTGTAGATAAATGTGTTGTAGGTACAATAGGAATATTCAGTGATGAAATATCGCTAGACCCTGTTTTGCTGACACCTTGACGAGAATCGGATTCCGCTAATTTTTTGCCATTTTCATTGGATGAAGACTTGCTCACAGAATCTTGGAACCTTGTACTGTTAGAAATAGAAGTCAGTTGGGAAGCTATTTTGTTAACGCTTTCACAGTGACGATTAGGAGGGACACCTTTTTCCTTATGGGAGTGTAAAGATTTTAGTGACTGGGATGAAATATGTGCACTGACAATCTGCAACTGATCTTTGTTCCGTTTGACGGCGGCAGATCTCAGTAGATTTTCGGTGGCCCTGGAAACGATAGAGTCAGATATTTTGAACTGCTGCGCAAGTTCCGAGAATGTACACATTGTCTGGGTGATCCCGCTTTCCGATAGCGGTTGGGAGGAAGGCCTGCCAAAAACCTTGGTTCTCGGTTTCGCACGTTTTTTTATTTGTTTCTCAGAATTCGGTTGTTTGCTCTTCTCGCCGAATTTGGGAACTGCAGACATCCGTTTTTCAGATGACGATCTGATTTCTGCAAGTAGATTCTGAAATGCCTGTACTCTCTCTTTACTCCTTCTGTTTTCTTTCAGTTTAGGAGCAATCTCCTCCATCAGCCCCTTATCATTAATGGTATACATTGACACGACACGAGATGCTGGCGGAGTAGGTTGTGACAACTTCGCTTGTGTGACCGTCGGAGCTGCCGACGTAACTTTGTCGGTAACGGCATCAGCCATCTTAACCCTAAGGTTTTCTTGCATCATTTTTTTCGAGGGTCGCCCTCGTTTTGGTATTCTGTCTTGCTCGGAGAGCACAGGGGGTAGTTTTGGGCCTTGGACCGCAGTCACCGTCTGCCACTGTTGCACCCTTCTCCCCGAGGGAACAAGGGTACTCCTTAGTGAATTTGTATTGGCAGTGGCAAGTGTTGGACTGTAGTTCAATTTTAAATCTTGGTTCTTAGCAAGAGCATGGTAAGATGATGGTGTATTTGCATTTTGAAGGGAAGTGAAAGTTTTTGGGAATGATTCTTTAGGTAGATAAGTTGACGCATTCATATGCCGCTGTTGAACACTGCCGTTACTCTGAGAGCGGGGTACCTCTGTCTGCCTGACTGGGGTGGCCTTTTTCTTTGTGGGGTCGGCATTCACTTTGGGTCTGATGTTACTTGACTGGGGCGAGGCTGTGGACATTGTAGTCGGGTTGACGTTAGCCAACTCGACTCGTCTAGCATTTTTATCCGAGATTTGTTTGTTCGGTTTTTGTCGCTGGTGTTTAGAAATACGTTGCTTTCTTTGTTTTTCCTTAATTCTAGTGTCATGTAACTGGAGTCCTTCGGTGTTATTTTTAGTTTTTTTCACCATGTTATTATTATTTACATCTTTTCGCGTTTCTTGATGGTGCATGTTCACGGTTTTGTGTAACTCTTGACCCTGATGTTGCTGTTGTAAATGACTGCTGCCGAGCACATGAAAATTTCTGTCATTCTGAGCTTTTGAGTTATCATTTGCCGATTGTAACTGGATATATGAAGATCCAGTTGCTTTCGTGCCCCGGAGACAATTTTCTCTTACATGTTCTGATGTTGTATCACAGTGCTCGACAGCGATGGGAGTAGATGGCGAGACCGGGATGTTTTCTTGGGGGCTGGTGACAGTTTCGTCTATTTCAACAACACAGTCGCTGGTCGGAACTGAACTGTTGATGTCCAGACTGTTTGAAAGATTTTTTTTCAATGGCTCCGAAATCGATTCTCCATTCGACATGTGCAGACCCTCCATAACGGGAGAAAAGTTTATTGTGTTGAAATGTATCAGGTTCATATTTCTGTAGCATGGATAGTTTTTTAAATTGTTTGTATTTTTCACAGGGTCTCTGACTGATAAGCCACTCTGTGAATTAGTGTGTTTTCTGTTGATGGTGTCTTTGCCGGATATATTTCCGCTGCCAACGACAGACAAGCGGTCCACCACATGGTCCGGAGAATGATCAGAGCCACTCGAGCTGCTGCTGCTACTGTTCCTACCATCGCTGGACTTGTCCGAAGGTATCGGGGTCGTAGTCAGCATCTTTTCTCTGCTGCGATCTTTGACCAGGTTGTCCATCGGCAACATAAGATCATTTCTTATCTTCTCGGAAGCTGTAGAAAGCAAGTCGTAAGAGGAAACCTCTCCGTTTGTGCAATTCTGAATACTGTTACTTGGTCTGCTGGCTGGGACAACTCTTGTGGAATGTTGCAAAGTCTAAAAAATGACGAGCAATAATAAATTACTGATATACCAATTCAGGATTAATAAAAGCCTGGATTTGAGCTTACATGGATCATCGTATTCATGTTCTATAATACAAATATAAATTATACACATCCGCACTGCAATATTTGGATATCTGAGCAAGCCAGTGATCTGTAACTCTTGTTTTCCCAAATACGATACAAGCTTATATATGACTCATAAATCAGCTACAGCAACATAACCCGAGCTAATCAGTTTCAATAGAAGACATTATCTACCACCCTACAGCAACAATAAAACTGAGTGTGAAATCAAAATAGAAAAACATGAATGAATATTAACACAGATTTCCTCCATGTTGGAAGGGTCATGACAATAACAATATCATTTTACTTTAGGACTTGTTTAGATGGTAGGGATCCAAGAAGTGAGAAGTTGGCTATCAAACGATTTAAATTGTTATTGGAGCATAACAGTATAAAATTACTCACCGTAGTAGATTTTGAAGGGTTTGACATATAAACCAAATTTAACTGTGATAACTCCTGTGTAGCAGAAGGCAAAGTCAAGGATACTGCATGTCCGTTATGACAATGAGTCATTTGTCCAGCATTTGGAGTCGTCTGTTGAACGTTATTAGTGTCTGTCTTTGACTTGCCCACACTGTTGCAATTGTTGAAGTTAGCGGTCACGGTTTGGTTGCTTTGGGGGATATTCATCGGCCAAAAGGTGTTGCAGTTGTCAACCTGAGGCTGATTTTGAAGCATGGAGACAAATGATGGTCCCATCGATACATTTGAATGGTTGGTCACTTCATTAGTTCGGGCGAACTCATTCGATGATGGACCGCAGCCGTCTCCAAAACTGTCCTTATCTATCGAATGGAGAGCATCCAAGATCGCCTGGGTCGCAGGATTCTGCTGAAAATCCAGTGGGTTGGATGAGTACGGCATGCGACCGTCTATAATGCTGTGAACTTCGTCGACCATACCGATGTGATTGTTGCCATCATCAATTAGGTTTTCTGTGAAGAATTAAATAGTGAATATATTACAGAACCACAAAGTCTTATCGTAGAAGAATATTAACAGAATTATACCTGCAACAGCATTACCAACAGTATTGTTTGTAGGCTGAAAACTTTGAAGGACAAACGCTGACATTTCTGACATCTCATCACTCGTTGGAGCGTTAGTACCGACCGCTTGAGATTGGCCTCCAATTTCCAGCATTTGTGTCGTCATGAGAGAGCTTAATGCTCTTGTTGTATTGGCTCCAACCTTTAAAATTCATTACACATTATACATACTGTAGAAAGGCTTTCATAATTTTGTCTCTTCTAAATGACCCAAAGCAGTATTGTCTACTGTCAGTGGGTTAATATATCAAGTATGCGGTAAAGAGAGATTCAAAAATAGGAAAAATATATTACCTGGGAATTTTCGGGCAAACTGGCAGTCTGTAATATTGCACTTTCGTTACTTATGGAATTCGATCTTATGGTGGTGAGAGGATTGCTGTTGTTATTGTTACTCTGACTGTTTTGTATTGCGGACGAAGGCTGTTCGATATAGTTGCTTATCATAGTCCACATGTCATTTGTTCTCACTTCTTGTTCCATGTTTCTCTGTTTGACGGCCGTTCAAAAATCATTACTACACTAAATTTAACAGAATGGTGCTAGCTGCAAAATCCTATACCAAGCTCAACTGCGTGCTTGTTGTTATTACTTCCAGAACATTTTCTGGAAAATAAGCAAAGCGTATAGACTTAATTTATCATCAAGTGCATATTGACAGGCTAAGCTTAGTGGCAGTAAAATTTATTGATCTGTTGACCACAGTGAATTAGCAAACGACCAATTAAAATTCTTCAAATTTCCCAGCATACTGAGCACTTGTTGAATAGGAAAAGTTTCTGCCAACGATTGGCAATTAACTCTAAATATAGGCCTAATTGATTGATGGTTAACAACTTCTTGCAGGTCCTATAAGGTAAATTTAGTCTTTGCATATTTGGATAATGCAGCGGGTAAATTTAGTCTTTGCATATTTGGATAATGCAGCGCAACAAAAAAATACAGTAGACCTGAGACTGAGGTTTAATGACAACATAAAGTATACACATTGCAGCGAGTGTGGAGTGCGGTCCAGTGGAAAAATAATCCCAACATGTTATAATCTGAATGATATTCTTGGATGTTTTTTAGTGACCAAACAAGCAGAATATTTTTTTAAATAAATATACCAAGAATTAAATCTATCTATTTAGATATACGGTAATGCAATGCAGAAAAAATTATCTGATCAAGCTAGCTATCATTGAATAACATAGCTCATGGCAGTCTTTCCTCATAAATGTACTGTATACACCTTACAGCAATACCATACCTTTTTCTGCAAACGACACAGTATTTGGAATTACTGAAGATATTTTACAGACAAGAAGGCGGAACACAGCGTTTAACTGGAAGGCTTCAGGCAATATTGCACAATTCAATAAACTTCAATTCTCGCTACTTCGCAGCGGTGTTACTACCTCGTATCGTTTGCACACTCAAAAGGCCTTCCTTGTTGACGCAATTTCAGTCTTCATTAATCGTTCTTTATCTCAAAACAGACAGTACGACTAGACTTGGAACACGTCGATATTTGCGAAGAATTGAATTCGTTTACTTCCAACTAGTAAGCAATCGAGCGAATGAAACGTAATCTGCGAAATCGAAAAACATCCGGAAAACATTAACCAAACGATAGTGAATATCTTCGTGATGATATGCAAAAACAAGATGGGTGCATTCCTCGAGACAGCGACTGTTTTTCTTTTTCGATTACTTCAGAGCACTGTTGTATGTGGATAGGGATCGCTGTGGTTTTCGCTCACAGCGAGCGAGCTCACGCGTTCGTCGTTCTTACTCATTGTGGTTTGACATTTTTCTCTGTAGCGAACCACTCCAAAGAACTGGGAATCGACTGCGAGCTTACACCATGGAAATGTTTTATTGCGATTTATATAAAGCGGAACATAACACATTTGCTGTATGTTTACGACGCTTTTGCCGATGGACCGTACGTCTTCTCATTATTGGTTATAGAGAAACGAATCACATGTACTGCAACAAATAATCAAAATACGATCGATTAAAAGATATACCGTGTCCGTTAGCGATATTAGATTTTAAGGCGAATGTCGTTGACTGTTCGGAAATATTAAAGTATATTACGTCCTCAGAGGGATACTGACAAAAACAGTCGATCGAATCTGACCTGAAATATTGTCGTTGCAGTAGGTTATCGTAGTAGCTGCGAGCAACAGTTACTCGTTATTCCAACGGCGATCGCCACGCTACGATAATAGCGACGGATACGAAAAATAACAGAGATCTATCGAGTACACCAGTCGAGCAAAAACGTCACGTTTGGCGTAAACAATACGTGTGTGGTGACAAGTGTTCACTTCCGAATCGTTGATACGAAAATTGTTCTCGGTCCGACGTCGTGACCTACAAGCGAATATTCCGTAACGGCGCAGCCCTCTTTCGGCTAAAAAACAGACTCGGCTTGTCGCGGTTTCGCAAAACAATTATCCTAACGAATCTCCCATGAAGCGCCGATCTTGCCCCTAAACAGCCTAAGAGGGAATTGATAAAGCGCGAACGCACTTGTCGCTGTTTCTCTCAAGTTGAACGGATAGATAATAAAGAAAGGGAGCGAAAGATATTGACATAGGGAGTGGTTGGAACACTTGGTTTAATACCTTGTAGGTCAAGTTGAAGGCATCCACATGTTCAGGCATTCGTTATGGTACAACTGGTACAGCGTAAAAGAAACACCCACTCAGAAAAAGCATGTATAGAATTTACGAACGTACAAATCCAATTTAGTCTATTAGTAAACTAACACGTTGGGAAATTACGATTTTAAATCGCATTGACTGCTAACATGAAAAAACCAAGGTCACGCTCCTTAACCGATGGCCAATGTGAGAATCACATTAGGCAACAAAAAAAAATTCAGTAGGCAATTTGATGTAGTACGAACCGCATCGCTAAAGCAGTACTCCCCAAGGCATGAATAAATAATAATGATCGAAAACAACAAGTCGTTTGGTTCGCCTACACAGCAAACATATGTCGGGCATGCACGGGAGTGAGCGACGACGATCGCCATTTAAAATTTGAACTTGAAAAAAGAAATCGTAAGACAACATCCTGCTGCGCTGGCACGCAATGCGCACGCAAAATGGCGGTAACAGACTTCAACGAGGAAGGCCGTGTTTACTAGTTTCGCCCAGGAGCGTTACACGCGGCGATAAACGGTAAAGGAAACAAAAGTTACATTAACGTATTAACAAAATACACAGCGCATTACTCTGCTGTACCGAATATGACGATGGCGGGATTGGTTTTATAGAACAAATACAGTAAACGAAGAAGAAAGACTAGCGAGCGAGAGAGAGGGGCCGACACATAAATCACGAACAAAAAAGAAATGAGAGCAGGAGCAATAATAGTTGTGATCATGGACGAACCCGACGGAGCGATGATAAATAAAGTAATATTTCGCTAGACAGAAGAAAAAACATAGAGATGCACTTTCCTAGTAAATTTATCGAGATAAAGGGATGCTCAGCGACCGTAAATATTGTTATTTTTCAAACGTTTCCTATGCAAGGTGAGCGCAACAGAAGAAAAAAACGCAAAAGTACCAACGGTTCGGCCAGATAAGAAAATGTTCGTATTGAAAATTGAAAGAATTATTTCCTGTCTGTAACCTTTTTTCTACAAGTTCATAAACAACCGGGACGATTTATCATAAACGGTTCTGAATTACTGTCGATGAACGGTGTCTTGTGAGGTCTGGATTTTTCACTATGTAGTGTATGGGTTAAACGTCGCTTTCTTTGAAAAACAAGGAAGTAGAAACTAGCACTTTTAGCTATCATGCGTAACATAAATGTCAGTACAGAATTTCTAAATGGCAAATAACGCTATTACGACTTGGTTTACATCAATCTTAGGGCAATAGCTGCTAAATATAACACAGTAAATAGATGTTCGATTATTTGGATCATTTACAATTCATCAATATATTGCTCCCCAGCAATGGTCACTATAACGCATTGATACAAAATGTTCTTATTGGAAATATAAAACTGGGAACACTGAAAGCAATTCCTCTAGACTGAAGACTATTTTTACTTGAGAATATGAAAGCAATCAGCACTTAAAATATAGATGTGCCAAGTTTTGTGAATACCAAGTAATAAGCTGATTGTTGATTATATGGTATAATCACAGTACAGAAATGTGCATTGCCAAGATCATGCATTTGCAGGCTATAACAACGATGTAGTATGAAATACCTTTTTGTTGTTTGCCATTTGCTGTTGTGTTCTGTATGTTTTGCAGTAGGACATGACCATAAAGACTAAATTTAGTGTGATGTGGATTCACTGTACACACCAGGGATGGCAAGACCTTGGCTTGTTGGATCATATTGATTTTAATTAATGTGAATTCTGAATATACGGGGATATTTTACTCATAAATAAATGTTAATGAAGATGACATGGAACAAACCTTTCTGGCTGTTAGGTTTATGGTGTTACCAAACCTGATTCAAAATATATCTACATTCCATCAAATAACACACAAAGCTATAAACCAGTTCTGTGAAGATTTAAGAAACTAAGATAAGATTGAAACAGTAAATTTGATAAAGCTAAAACTATGGCAATAATTTTATGAACTGCAGTAAAAATTGCATCTGAAAGTCTTCCTCTGATAGGATTTGTTTTGTCAAAACCTACATGGAGATTGATTACAGATGAATGGGCCAGTCCGAACAAGAATGAGAAATAATTCAACAGGTGGATTCAAACTGATGGATGGAGGAATAATAAAACTGATTTTTTATCCAAAAATACAGGTTACTGAAAATTGTCTAATTCCACTGTAATTAATTACTACAAGCCTATTGCAAACTTCAAGTTCAAGAAAAACATTTGTCTCTATACAACAATCTCCACATTGGTAATCTAAATAAACTGAACTTACAACTAGCTTTGATATATCTTTGTGTATACTAGCTTTAGTAGAAGTTACATAGTTATTCTTAGAACAACCAGGCCTACAGAGGATCTGCACTTCATAACTTGTACCCATTCATGAATATGCAGTAGATGTCCCCATGTTATTGATTAAACTAATATATTAGACTGAGATACTACAATATACCTATTCCTTCACTAGCAATTTGTATTTGCAAGTATTAGATCAACGATAAAAATGCTAACACTACTTCATATTTAGTATGCTATAGCATTCTTGAGCTGGTATATAGTGCAACCATGACATGACTTTTACAGAACACTAAAGATTAGACGCTTTATTTCCAAATAAATAATGCGGTGATCATTCTCATACTACCACTACTCTTGCCAAAGCTCTGTACCATAAAGCGATGCTAATTGAACACCTCTAATGACCTCACTTCATCCATGATTGAAACTTAGGACAATACTTTTAAATGATTGGAATTAGTCACCCTTACTTCCCAAGAAGTAGGACACTGGTTCGACTTAGAGGAAAGATAGATAGAGCAAATGAATTAGAATACCTAAAAGTAGTTAAATGAATTATGTCATGACTCGAATATGCAGCAATGGATAAGGAACGCTGTTTTGTGAATCCAGTTCCGCAATTCTGCACAGTAAGTATATTTTTCCTCATATAACATAACACTATGATTCACTAGTTCTCTATGAGTTCTACCTAATCTTTACAGTAGTTAGAATGTAGACTGCAACGATAACAACAAACCACAAAAATCAACTATGAATGACTTTGCAACAATTTAGTATTCTTTCAGTTTATTCCTCCCTTTCCCACTTCCGATAAGTTTTTAAAATGCATATGCAAAATTTAATATCTATGGCTCAATTATTTCTCAGTAAACACCCTAACAATATATTAAACATAAAGAAATAAGATAAAACGAAGCGACATAGTTTCAGAATAGAAAATAAAATACTTGTAATGTGAGTATTATATTGAACATATGTAAAGTATGCTTATTGTATGACATATGCTCACCGACTCTAAAAACAGCTATTGAATATAAAAGAAACACTAATTTATTTAGTTACGTAGACGTTGCGTGCTCTGCTAAACTCAAATGATTTTACTCAACAAATACAACAAGTAAAGAAATGGTCGCTTACTGCCTCTAGTAGCCAATACCAAATGGGAGGATTTTATTTCCTCTAGAGAGGTAATTCTACTATCTACTCACGGAATTAGGAAGTTTATATCTATACCATACCGTCTTTTCACATCATTCGTATATTAATGCAACACCTTTAGTATTGATTTAGTCGGAAGCCACGTTCACGTATACCCTTTACTCGTTGCATCGATAGTGATTCGCAGGGCTCCGCTGCCGTTACTCAGTTCACAAAGGACGATGGATTTGAACAGAACACAAACTATATGCACTAAGCATACTACTGTAATATAAACATACTTTGATATCATTAGTTTCATCAACGTAATTATATTTTCGTGTAAACAAAGTAGTATCTAATTGTGTTGACTTTTGTGAGCAAAAACGACCCGGCGGGCATAACTATTCCCTTTCATTAACGCGTGAAAATATACCGCTTACAAGTTAGTGAATTTGTAATAAATATGTGACGAATTAATTTTACTGCTAGTAAAGAGCCAAGTGTGTCGTAGAAGAGGATATTTCTCCGTGAGAATTCAGAGTAACGGAATTTTAAAACTCGCTGGTCTAATGTCATGGATACGCTATATACACGTAATTGGCGCGTGATCTCTCTCACGATTCGCCCCCGTCATCGCAATGGGGCAAGGCTAAAAGGATATAGTCATGGTCTTACGCATATATACGATGTACGTTAAATTACTTTACTGAGCTAGCCATGAAATAATTACGACCGGTTTCGCGAATTAAATCGGTGAGGCGACGTTACGGGAAATCCGTCTGTTTAAGTACGATATTGTGGTTGTTAGGTTGAGCCGGGGAAACAATATGCCATCGTTCCATAAGTCTGGAATATGGCCAAACAACGTATGACTACCATATTTTTTGTAGCATCTAACGCTTCATATCACCATATGTTATTCATAGTAAGTTGTTTGTTTATATTGATATTATAATAACGTATAAGAAGGAGGTACGAACTACTGACTACTTGGTTCAGCCGTAAAGTCCGAGTCGGAATATATTCTGTATTGAATATATATTGTAGTTAAAATCGAGAAAACAGAATGTATAGCCAGGACAAATATTTCCAAACTGAGACTTATAGTAATCTTGATGGAAAAGAATGATTTAATCCTCAAAGAATATCATAGCAAACTCTTAAGTGAGGATATCAATAATGTTTCTATGCTTGTCTGTATTCAACAGTATTTCGATATTAAAATAGTACAGAGATGGGGGCAAAAGTATCTAGACAGGATTTTGAATGGGTTTACTCCGATCAACCTCACTCGGACCGCAGAAAAAAAATGCTAAAAGCTTACCCACAGATTAAAAATCTTTTTCATTCGGACGATCACTTCAAGTACATAGTAGCAGCAATGGTAGCAGCCCAAGTTATCGCATGTTATCTGGTCAAGGATCAATCCTGGTTCTGGGTTATTTTTTGGTCCTATGCATTCGGAGGTGCGGTCAATCATTCCCTGACTCTTGCCATACATGACATATCACACAACACAGCATATGGAAATATAAAGCCGAAGTGGAACCGTTACTTTGGCATGTTCGCCAATATGCCTATCGGAGTTCCCATGTCAATTGGATTCAAAAAATATCACGTCGATCATCACCGTTATCTAGGAGGCGAAGGGTTAGATGCAGATCTGCCAACAGAATGGGAAGGGATTTTTTTCTCCAACAGTGCAATGAAGATTCTCTGGCTCTTCCTTAATCCGTTCTTTTACGCCTTGAGACCGTTCTATGTAAACCCAAAACCGCTGACCGTGTTCGAAATTCACAACACCTTAATCCAGTTCCTTTTCGATGGTACCATTCTGTATTTCTGGGGACTCAAACCAGTTGTATACCTTCTTGCTGGCTCTGTGCTGTGTTTGGGAATACATCCCATATCAGGCCATTTCATTTCGGAACATTACATGTTTCTTAAAGGGCACGAAACATATTCATATTATGGAATTCTGAACAGAATCACCTTCAATGTTGGATACCACATGGAACATCATGACTTTCCTGCCATCCCTTCAAACAAGCTGCCTCTGATGAAGAAAATCGCTCCAGATTTTTATCACAACATACCCACCCATGATTCCTGGTGCAGGGTACTATACGACTTTGTTTTCGACCCGGCCATCGGTCCATACGCCCGTGTGAAACGCAATTTTGAGGAGTCTTCGGGCAAGCTTATCTCAGGTCCTTCTGAAACCCAGGCCAACGGCGGCATTAGAAAAACAGGTGACACCAATGGTCACATTCCAAACGGGAAGTATATTGACATGAATGGGAATGGACACATGAAAATGTCAGCAAATGGGATTTTTACAAAACACCTAATGAATGGTGGAAAATCAGGCTAACATGTAACTGAGAAAGGTGCTTTTTATGGTACTTAATTTTACATCAATGAAAAATTATTATAATGTATAATACATAATTCTGCTATACACTATTTAGAACTACACAATTTATGTACAGATGTGTTCCTCGATTACTTGAACTACTTCTTTTAACAATTGTATATATAAATATATATACTGGGATACATTACCCATATGCAGTAATTTCTTGATTGTGGGAAATAGTTTACTTATGTTTTGCTATAATTGCATTAATTAATTTCTAATTCTTTCTTTTTTGTATGGTACACCATTCAGATGCTACTGGTGAGATATCGTACATAGTGTGTCAATTTTGTTGTACGAATGAGAAAATTTTTGAAGCTATTTTTTATGCATGAATTAACTAGTGTTCTATTTGCACAGCCCATTAATAGAATAACACAATGAAACCATTTGATGATTTGTATTAACTTTGTGTTTACTATCGAGGTTGCTCCATTCGAGTAACAGGATTTTCGAGGTTATTTGTTTCCAATACAGCTTCTTGTTATCTTACACTATCCACAGGTACCCTATGTCCAAAACTATTACGGTAATTACACTCTTATTTGTGCGTGTTACAATCCTCAGTGAGAGAGATGTGAAAATTGAAAAACATGCATTGAAATAATACATATGGTGGCTACAGTACTGTGAAAGCAACGACACAATTATCCTAACTTTAGATTTCAGAATTTTTGCATCCCTCTGGTTGGATAACCTTCAAAAACAGAAGCATACTACTCATTATTGCTTTGAACTTCAATTTATTGTCAACCATTATAACTGAGTCACTGAATTTTTCATGTGATACAAACAGTCAGCTATCGGAAATGCTTTTGTCCAGAATACCAACACATATAACACAGTACAAAAACAAGTCATGCTAAATAATAATAATAATAGGGACAGCCTAACCAGGAACACTTCATAACATTCGCAGAATTTGTTATGCCACTGAGCTACGAAGGTTACCCTCTGGTGTTAACAATATCATCAATTTTAAGAATGGAGCGTACAGTTTCTGTAGCCAGCTGTATCGCGCTGGTTGTTACCAGCAGAGGTTGAACAACACTTTCCTCAACCATGTCAGAAATACCACCTCGTCTTACATTTATTCCACTGTTTTGCTCTCCCTTGACATGACGATTTCTCAGTTCAGTCACTGTGCTGATCGGGTTCAAGCCTGCATTTTCAGACAGGGTATACGGGATAACTTCCAAGGCATCCGCGTATTGCTAGAGAAAAAAGGTTCTTAGTTTAAACGTTAAGAAAAAAGTACTTCTATTATTTCAATCTAAATATCTTTCAACTACTAGGTGTTTAGGGCCTCCATACAGTATTTTATCTGTAGATATTGTCAGATATAGATTTAGTACTGCCCAGAGGGCTCCTCAGTTCGCACAACTTACAGCAAAGCAGTAAGCATCCATTCCACTCAAAGTTTTAGCATAACGAGACAGTTGCAAAGACAATTCGATCTCTGGTGCCCCGCCACCTGCTATCGTGGCTTTCTTCTTTACGAGGCAACGAATCACACACAGTGCATCGTGAATGGATCTTTCAGCTTCGTGCAGGACCAGTTTGTTTGAGCCACGTAACAATACCGACACTGTCTTACCAACAACCGAGCAGCCAGTTATCTGAAAATATTATGGAGAGTCATAAAAAATATCAAAGTTGGTTGGTTTTTGCATGTGCTTGGACACTACACATATAAAACTGTTTTCAAAGAATGACATGACAATAAAAATGACATATGAAGATTAAAACACAATAACTACCTTCATTACTCGACCACTTCCAACACTAACTTCTTCCACCAGCTCAGCAGTAGCTAACATTTCAGGAGTGAAATGATCTAAGCTGGCAATCGGCTTGCAACCTGTAGTTTTGCATATGAACTCGATGTCATCTCTCTCCACGTCCTTCACAACTAAAATCTTCAGTTTGTTGAGGAAATGCAGAGCTAGATCACTTAAAGCATCGCGAAGAATGGATTTTTGTATAAGCAAGACATTGCAGCCAGACTTTTTGATTTGTTTGACGATGTTCAACGTGTATTGCCTTTCCTCGCGAAGAACCCTATCCATCTGAGTGTAGTCAGACACCACAACCTGGTTGTCCATGTCGGTTTTCGGTGGTGAAATACAGAATTGAATCAGGCCGATCTTGGCCTTTTCCACTCGCTGAAGACCGGAAGACCCGGCCGCAGTTTTCTGCGACAGAACTAGACCATCTATGAGCTCGATATCCTCGATGGTGCCACCAATTTTCGGAATGATCTTCACGTCACGGAGGTCCACGTTCGTCGCAACTGCTGGGTCGATTACTTTCAAAACAGCGTCGACCGCGAGTGGTGCCAGAAGATTCGAATAATGCGATACTACCTTCGAATTGAGAGAGGTGGAAGCACTTTTCAGCAACGTATCCCGGTCAGAGAGCTCTATTGTCTGAGACATTCCTGTCAATATCTCGATGGACTTGACCGCACACTTCTGAAAAGCATCCGATATAATTGTTGGATGGATGCCACGATTCAACAGTTTCGATGCTGCTTCCAAAAGGCTTCCGGCAATCACCACAACGGAAGTAGTCCCGTCTCCAGCTTCTATGTCTTGAGCTTTTGACAATTCAACAAGCATGCGAGCAGCAGGATGAAGGACTTTCATTTCCTTCAGTATGGTAGCTCCATCATTTGTGATCGTGACATCACCCTTTTCGTCTTGTATCATTTTATCCATTCCTTTCGGGCCGAGACTTGTACGAATCGCGTCGGCGACAGCTTTGGCAGCGGTAATGTTACTCGAACGCATTTGCACTGGCTTTTCCTTGTCTTCAAATCTTCCAGCTCTTCCATGGCTGCTTCTAGTAGGGACCTTTATAACTGGAGCCATTTTAGTATACAGTGAAAAACGTTACAAAGTCTATCAACAAAAAATATAGCTCGATAACGAAACAATACAGTCAAACGATTAATTTGAGAATATGTTCAATTTAGCTACGAGGGAGACGAGTTAGTCATAACTCGAATATAATTCCTTATCGCGTGGCGGCATGTCATAAGAAACTAGTATACGCCACTGCCAAAAATGCTCCTACTCGCAAAAAAAGATAATCTAAACCTAAAAGAACATGCTAGAAATCCACACGAGGGATTCCATCTTATATTTTCGCTATAGCGAATAAAAAACAACTGGTGAATCTTATAGTATGTAAAGACTTTCGTTATAAAGAAAGTCTCAATATTAAAAAATGTAGGAAATGGTTAACTAAGAACACAAAAACATGATATACACAGGTATGGAGAGGGAACGAGATCATCTGGCCAACATTACCCGGTAAAAGACCTTGCCTACTAAAGGATCGCCCCGAGGCATTTTGAAATTAAAAGTCCGAAATATGATTTCTACGGGTCTGATTAACGTTAAAAATTACAGAATTACATAGCTGGAGAAATTCACCATTTTTCATGTAACAATGCCGCACTTAGGCCGATATATCCACTATATGTTTAGCTTATGTGTATGTAAAGATCTACCCACCCTCTATAGCGAAGGAGAAAAACATTCACATCAAGAACTTTTGATTTCGGGTAAGCCACGCCTTGAAGACGTGGGAATACATATTATATATTTGTGTGGATTATTTCAGGACCTAGGATCGTTAGGAATCTTTACTAGTTTGTATTTTACAACTAGAATAACTTCTTCTGTTGTCAAAACTCGCCTTTCGATTTAAATACTCTTCACTACGCTCTCCAAGGTCAAAATACAGACCTGTTATTTTCCAGTAAAACAAAATATACGAAACTATAATCAAGTCACAAAATTCCAATGACACCAAGTTGGCTGTTTATTACGTTAACTCTCCACAATCGTCGATGCAGTTCATTTACATGGCTGGTATTGAACAGATAAGACTCCTAACAAAAACTTCACACTACTTTATACACGCAAACACACCCAGTCTCAGCTTTCGTAGTCCAGTTCGGATGAAATTATTATTATTATTGAATGATGCAGGGCGAGCCAATCGCAAGCTGTAGTATATATTATTTCTATCTTACAACACTGGTGACATTATTTCGACGACTAGAGCTTGTCATAGAACCGATCAAGTGGTGGAACACCTTCAGTTAGACCTTTCCTCTTTCTTGTTTGAGCAACGATCAGTCCTGGTTTGGAGGTTGGATCCAACGCGTCACCGGGTACGATTTGCCAATGGTCAAAAACACATTGCGGGAAAGCTTGACCTCCAGTGCTCGATCGTAGATCGGCAGTGAATCCTGTTTTAAAAGTTGATCAGGTTAAATGCTAGAATACAACAAAACCATTGGGTTATGATTATTTTCCAAGTTAGAAAAATGGGCATCACTTAGTAAGCTAAGGCCATAGATACCATATGTAGTAGACTGCATAGTTTTAGGGAACATGGAATAAACTGCACAAAGTTACACATTGCAAAGCTAGAGAGAATAACTACATACCAAATGATTCGTTGACAGGTAAGTGAGCTTTGACACAGAACATCGGCATGTTAGGAACCTTATTATCTTCGAAGACTACTCCACGTCGACGATTGAGGACGCTGTAGATTCCGCCAACAGCATTTTCAGGGCACTGTAACATACGGTATTGAGTAGCAGGGAAGATAGGGAAAATTAGTTTTTTTTCTTCCACAACATACCTGGATCTCGACAAGATATACGGGTTCAAACAGTGATGGTGAAGCTGTGAGCTGACTAGCATATATGCATTTCCTCGCAGTTGGAATAATCTGACCGCCGCCGCGATGGATGGCGTCAGCGTGCAACGTGACGTCGTGGACGTTAAAGCAAATTCCTCTCATGTGCTCCTCGCATAGTACACCTTCCTTCGACGCCCACTGAAATCCAGCCACAACAGAATCCTTGATTTCATTCAGGTACTGTACTCCCTTGGTGCAGTCCATTAAGAAGTTTGGACCAGTCGTGTCTGGACCGAAGCACCAGATTTTTCTCGCCTCATTAATATCGAATTGGTATTTCTCCTCGAGAATGCGTGCACGTGCTTTGATTTCTTGCCGTGGCACGATGTCACCCTAAGAATTGTCTAAGATAGTAATTGGCTCGAAGGAGGGATGTTACAGATAATTAATAGTAATAATATCTGTACATCATACGAAATGCATGTCAGATTTCATGCTACATATAACCGAGCTTCACTGATTAGGATTGTCATACAGTTCTTCGAGTGGACGATCCATAAAACTGAATAAATTCAGCAAATAGCTAATGGCTTTTCTGCTAGTATTTATGCCAAAAAAATATTTCAATATTTACATTATCAATTTCTTCACACAATCCATCAGCGAACGGTCTTGCTGTCATGTACAAACGATTGTGCTTGTTGGGCGATTTCGATAAGCATGTCATGGAGGAGGCCTCCTTGACGGTCTCTCGATAAGATACTACCGGGTCAGATTTCTAAAAGGAGTCGTGACATTATTAACTTAGTTTTAAACCCAAACGGTGGATCACAGTACCTTCAGTGGGATGCAAGCATGATCCTCTTCCAAATCCTTCAAGCAAATCTCAAGATGAAGTTCTCCTGCTCCAGCGACAACGTGCTCGCCACTTTCTTCGATGATGCATTGTACCATGGGATCGGATTTTGCGAGTCTACAGAAACAACGATATTTTGTTGCCGTTTAAATCTGAACAGCATATTGACCTTTACATTACCTCTTTAATCCTTCAACAAGCTTGGGAAGGTCCTGAGGATTCAATGCCTCGACAGCCACACGTACAACAGGAGATACACTGAATCTCATCACACGTAAGTTGTGAGCCTAAAAAATTCATATGTTACTCAACAGAACTTCAAATTCTTGATTCCAATCTTGCTGTCCCCACAGTATTTCAATATTGAGCTACTTCACTATGTATGGAAACTTGCATCTCGGTATGCTAAACACAGGGTAGTCCACTATACCAGAGCAAAAAAATAATTTTTAAAGAATTTTGCGACTGCAACAGGTTCATGTAGTTTGTAACCATTTCAACCGCCAGAGAAGCCTGTCGACTCATGTAGTCTTATATCTCCAGAGAAGGAAATGTTAACCATCAACTCTTGACACTTATTAGTTTATCTCCGCATCATGAAAGGTTTTAGAATAGTCTCACTCAAAAAAATAAGTCTGGACTGTTAGTATAAAAAGCTTGAGTTTTCAACCATGTACACTTATGGGTAAAAAAACAAAGTGTATCACCATGTTGAATAATGTAATTGGGTTACTCACATTTTCAGCCGTAGTAATTGTTCCAGTTTTCACGAGATATTGATCAACGCCGACAAGCCCAGCGATATTTCCGCATGGAACGTCATCGATTGGTTCAGTGTAACGACCCATCATGAGGATTGTTCTAATAGTTACAAGGACTAAAAGTTAAGGACTCTTCCACTATGTTAGAAAGGCAGCAACCAGCAGTCTAACGCAGTGGTTCCCAAACTAGGGGTAATTTGACAATTTGTATGGGGTAATTTAGATGTTCACTATTTTATTAATTTCTTCTCCATCGTTTTTGATGCGCACCTGTGCTGCTGGCGGGAAGGTCTGAATCTGATGTAAAAAGCGAACTAGAATAGCCAAAAGCACCTGTGCTGGTGCCAGAATGTCAACACTCTTCATTATTATTAAAGCTGCAGTGTTTAATCTTGTGGAATCTGGTGAGATGTCCTCGAGAAAAAGAACTTACAAAGAGTCTTTTATAGAATTCGGCTTTACACGTATTATCGAAAATTCCATTTTTATGAAAAGGGGTAATTGAGCTTTGGGGAATTGGATTTCGGGGTAACAAGGTAAAAAAGTTTGAGAACCACTGGTCTAACGTCACACACCTTTGAATCTGCTTCTTGTACAAATCTCCCTTCTTTCCAGGAATGTATTTCGGTCCCATTATTCTGACTTTTTGACCAGTCGCCACTGTTCCCGCAAAGACACGGCCGAAGGCGTAGAAACGGCCCTTGTCCGAGGTCGGTACCATCTTGCTGATGTACATGACAAGAGGTCCACTTGCATCGCAAGTTCTGATTGCTAAGTATAGCAAAATAAGGATCAGTCAACGATGCATCAATACAATATATTATCATATACGAACATACCAGTAGCAGCTTCGTCATCTTGTGGCCCCTCGTATAGCATTTCACAGCGATATTTCTGAGCGGTGACTGGAGACGGAAGATGGATCGTGATCATTTGAAGCAAAGTATCGCCAGCTGGCAACCATGTTCGCATAAAATGCTTAAAATCAAAAGCAATGCGTTGCAAAAGATAGCAATATATTCACAAGTATTGAGTTTATTTGACAAAAGGGCATAAATCTGAAAATCTCAAACAGTAACCTGTATCTAAACGACTTCAGATGTAACTAATCACAATCACTTTTACTCACAACTTACTAACTTCAAGTATGTAAGCTATGTAGATTAATCTGGAATACCTTGAGAAGAGGCTTTTCAAGCTTATCTTTATCGTCACCCTTGATAACGACGCCGGTTTTCTCCATCAAAGGTGCCAATTGGGCAACAGTATATCTCTTAGTCATGATTTGATCAAAGACCTGTGAAACATTTTCTCAGTAACTCTGAACCACCGTCAACAGCAGGTAAGTTAAAGATGAACAGGTCTTACCAAAAAGATCGGTCCCAGAATGTATAAGTTGAACGCTCTTTCGTTGCCTTCTGCTTTTGTTTTGCTCCATTTCTTCGTCTTGCCATTGAAGAAGTTGTCTCCCCATAGTTTATCCATCAGTTTGTCTGTTGTAACTTTGAATTTGACTGCATACATTTCAGCAAACTGTTTCAAAGAGAATGCCCAACCATGCAAACCAGAACCAAAGCCGACAGTTCCTTTATTGGGGTATACCTTGTAAAAAACAAAATTCGAGTTCATGAACACATCTTGAAACTTATAACGCCAATATCAAAACACCTCTCTGGGCCCAGGTTGAGGCCCATGATTTAACACAATGAACACGATTATATCAAGAAATTTACTCCTTAATTTCAAAACCTTGTTTGTCTAAAAATGTGAATCGATGAAGTGGTGTATTTTACTAGAACAAAAATTTAATTAGGGCAGTGGTTTAATACAATAAATTTTCTATACTGTCAACAGTATGACTATACTTCCATAATTTCAATGCCAAAGATTGTTTTGTTTTTAATAATCAGTCGGTTTTCACCACAGAAATTCCTTTTTTAGTTTGATGGACATTTCATTTGCTGTTATAATTATTATCAATTTCAGGTCATAATCCACACTTTCGGTTATTTTACATATGATTTTGGAATAAAACCGATTTGGACCTCTTCCGAAGTTTCACTGGTACCTATAACTTACAGAGATATCTCCCAGTGCAGAGTCTTTGTCGTCCTCACCGCCTCCATACGTTGAAATAATGACATTGACATTCTCGACAATACGAGCAAATGTCTGGTACAAATCTTCCTTCTCGTTTTGCAATTCAAGAAGTGCTCTGTCCATCTTGTTCATGAAAACAATTGGCTTGATACGCTCCGCGATGGCCTGACGAAGTACGGTTTCCGTTTGCACGCAAACACCTGCAAGTAGATCAATTTTTTAATTCATATCAGACCTCTTCGATACTAATTAGGGTAATCGAAGTGTAGCAATATATTCAATCAAAGCAGAAGGAAAAGATTTATGATAGTTCCATAAAAAAATAACTTTTTTAAATGCGAGCATATCCATGTTACTAATTAATGATTTTAGTATGATCTACTGAATGAAAACAAAATGGAGTTGTTGAGTAGGTCTTGTCAGTCATCAACTGAGCCTAAAACATCCCTATTCCAGTCGCAAGTAGAAAAAATTAACTAAAATATCTAATCTAAAAGTAAATGCATACCGCTGACACAATCCACAACGACCAAAGCTCCATCAGTAACACGCAGAGCAGCGGTGACCTCAGAAGAGAAGTCGACATGCCCTGGCGAATCGATCAAGTTGATGAGGAAACCTGTGCCATTCTTTTCTTGCTTGATCCAATCCATATCTTTTTCAGGCAGTTCGTAATACAGGGATATAGCACTGCACCAAAACGACCACATCAGTGTAAATAAGGGATGGGAATGAGTAATTGACTGTTATTGCTCTACTCTGTTCCTATTTTCCTTACTTAAATCATATATATCTATTGGGGGAACAATTCTGCATACTGCACGTTAGGATGTAAACATGATTGTTGGTATTCCACATGATAGCGACTCTCCTGCTAGCTGTTAGTTGTGTACTATCAACACTGTTTGGCAATGTGCAAGAATGTTATCTTGTTGCAATAGAAATCAAATCACCTTCCCTCAACAACCCTAGATAGATAGGACTATTGTTATGTAGTATTTAATGTTAGATCACATTTGCCCTATTAGTGATAAAAGCATTACAGCCTATTAATGATAAAAAAACAGTTATGTATACATCAAACTCATTGAAATGTCAAGACATAAAGATGGAGATAAGCATCTTACGTCGACTTAATGGTAATACATCTCTCTTGTTCGTCCTTCCTTGTATCGGTAAAACGAGTCTCCCCAGCCTTCGAGCCCGCGATGATGCCTGCCTTGCTGACCAGGGAGTCCGTCAAGGTGGACTTACCATGATCGACGTGGGCAATGACGGACATATTACGGATGTTCGCCTTTTTGTCCATGATTTGGCGGATCTGGTCGATAGTGAAATTCACCTGCAAAGACAGCATTCATTAAAGGGTTAAGAGTAATAGATGAAGATTTAATAACGGAATATTTCGCAACGAAAAAGTACTTCGTGTTGGTATCAAAAGATTTATTTTCAATTTCAATAGATTATACAAAAATTCATTCACAGCTACTGCACATATGCTCAAGTACATTGATTTGAATGCTTGAAAGTCTTTTGTACTGTATGTGTGAAGCATTCAATGAAGTGATAAAGGATGTGGATTTTCTGGGCTTTAAACACAAGACCATATAGCACATACATGGTTCTTAGGCATTAGTTAAGATTCTCCGGTGAATTTGCGTTAATATCAGAGCCCACTTTTAAGCCAACAACTGTAATAATTGGATTTTTTTAGCCATCGAAACAAAAGACAAACAAAGACTTGCCTTAAATGAAGTTTCATTCTCCATAAAAAAATTGCGAGTAATTTACAAGTACACATTGTTGTTTAGTTTACTGTTCATAACGTTAAACGTATGGACAGGCGATACAAGCCGGTCGCGGTAACAGTAACTTCAACGGTTGCAATCAGGGACGTTGCGTAACTGAATGGGATTTATATCCATACTAAACGAACCACATGTTTATCATCCATGTCTTAAAATTTGTCCCTCACCAAGAACTAGATACAAAATATACTATACGCATATAATACGGTAACAAAACTCACCATTTTGATATGTTGCTGGGTTTTTAGCGACGATAATCAAGTTAACTGGCCCTTCTACAAAATGAAGGGTTTAAAAAGGACTGAGCGATAGCATAGAGCGAGACAAGAGAACTACGTCACTCATCCACGAAACAGTATTGCGAAATAGCCAGTTACTTATTGCGTCATGACAGGTCAGCAGATTTTTGATAAAAATCCGTCCATTGTCAAAAGAAAGTCGAAAATAAATTGTGGTGAAAGAAATATTGTCACTTGTAGAGATAGTTAAAAGATTCAGTTACGTGGATAGGGATCTGTGCCATGCGTTAAATGCATGACCATTATACAAAAGTTAGCAAAACCTACTAGGTGGCGCACATCTATAAACGCTAGTATCCCAATGTTTTTACTAATCCATATATTAAACATATCAAAACGCTAGGACTTGGATCTAGTAGCCCAGTTCTATGCACCTTGCTACATCATACAAATGTAAAATTCCAAATAAATGTAGAACAACCAGTACTCACTGCCATGTTTTCTAACATTTCCTGTCAAATTATCGTATTATTCTCTGCATTCCATTTATCACCGTTTTTACGCTCTCATGCAAAAGTAAATTTTACTTCGAGAACTGCAGACTATAAAACAATAAAAATAGATCACAGCAGTATTTATGCATCCTGTGTCACTGTACTAAATGTGCAAGATCTCTATACATCTAGGACTCAGAGGTGTGCAACCTTATAGCACTCCCGGGCCAAATACACTTAACCAGATCAGACGGCGGGCCGCACTTGCATTTTACATCGACTACCCACTAGTGACTGGCATAAAAAATAGATTTGGTTTTCTTGCGAATCAAATAAATCAACTTTAGGGACGCTTCGCTTCGCTATTCATATAACATCAAAAACAGTGGCACTGAATTCCTGTTACAAGCCGTACTCTATTCAAAAACAGGAGCTTCTCGCGGGCCGCACAAATTCGGTTGTCGGGCCACATTTGGCCCGCGGGCCGTAGGTTGCACACCACTGAATTTCTAGGTTATTCAATGCAAATTTCCAAAACTGCAAGTTTATCTACATAGTACAAAATCCCCATTTCCGTATAAGCGCCTCGAACTCCACAGTACATAACAAGCTATTACCAAGAATATATTTCTTATTTTTCTAAAGTATACAATAATGTCACAAATAGAAAACCATAAGATTGCTACTATTCAGGTTAAATAAATTAAAAATAACGGATATATATCTCACCCGATAAGAATATTCAATACCACTGAATCATAAGTGAAGGAATCGGGCCTGGAATACCTGCACAGCAACCGCTTGGTAAAAAAGAAATATTTTTAACCAATCCATGTGAAAGGATCCCCACATGTGTCCAAGTTTATACCCCATGCACTTATGAGTATATTAGAAAGCAAATTAAATATAAATGAAATGAACTGCAGAGGAAAAAACTATAAGAGTGTTTTATTGTTTTTTACTATAAGGATGTAAAGAATAGGAAGATTCATCTGCCGCTACACCCCTCAAAGGCATAAAATCTGCATCGCATGGCGTCGAACAATCCGTCATGTACCCTCCTTTGCCATTGCTCGGTGTCATGTCGTGGGTAGGGATATGAGACATCTGAAAATAATCAGCCAAACAATAAAATCGGTTTCAAAACCACTTTGAAACATTCATTTGAAAACAAAACCAGTTATCAGTCCGTTTGCATATAATTCATTGCATTAATACTTTATTTATATTTCAATACCTCCGAAATAGGTACATAGCCGTTATCTCTACGGCACGCGTCTTGCAGTTCCTTCTTTAGAGAGTTTATGTGGGATCTGTAGTCCGAGATTTGTTCCGCTAAGCCCGAAATGCGAGACATAGCACTTGACTGGGCATGGACGAAGGACTCTACTGCCCTCTTACAGGATACAAAATAATATTTAAGGAAAATTTATCTTGATTGTAGTTAAGCCTTAATGAATATGAACGGATGGAAACAAACCTGTGCTGCTATTACATCAGGTCCTGGTTTCGTTGCCGACAGCTCTTTGGGAAGATCTATCTAAAAAAAGAAATTACATTAATCAACTCTTTCGATACTTTTTGTTGTGTTGTGTCAAACCTCTTTCTGTAAGATACCTGAACAATTTTCTAATAAAAGATCTTCAGACTTACTTGTTTTTATTAAGAATAAATGGAAAACAATTGACCATAATTAACCAATCCCAAAAATCAGATATGAAATGAAGAATATGCCTGCAAATATCACATAGCATTTTATATCAATACTTACCAGTTTTGCAGCATCCTCTGGCATCTTTTTCAAGGTTTTTTCAACACTTTGGAAGTAAGATGCAAGACTGTCTTTCTCACTGAAAGATGAACACCTTCCAACTTATCATGCCATGAAGTTTATATGATTTATGGTTGTCTACTTCCTACAAACAAAGTTACGTGAACACACACCGTGCAGCTTTCTTCAGAGCTTCCTTGGCATCCAGCACTTTGTTTCCTAGATTTGACTTTTCTAGTTCTAATTTTGAGACCTGCTTGCTCAGGTTTCTCTTGCTTTGAGCACATCGTTTCAATTCCATTTTTGCATCACTGAGACTCTAAATACATAGAACTTATAAATATAATTTAAAGAAACAGGTCGATATATTCTACTTGTGAGCATTTGGATATAGGTCATACATTTACAGCTTGTGACAATGTGTTCTCTTTTTCTTCACCTTCTGTACACTGCTCATCTAGTTTAGCACTTAGTTCCTGAAAAATCCGATGGAATATTTAAATCCGTATCAGAAAATTACAAACAAACTCATACTAACTTGTAATTTAGCATTCTGTTCATGGAGAAGTTTCTGCGCTTGTTGCTCCCTCTCTAGTGCGGCATTCAGCTCAGTACAAACGCCATCGAAACCCTTCTTTGACACGAGAAGATTTTCACGAGCTCTCAAAGACCTCACTTCTTCATTTGCAGCGCCTAGTTCACCTGAAATTCAAATTTTACTCATGATCTATCAATTATCAAACAATAATAAACCATATTCAGTAAAGGAAAGTTACTTTTAACTTCTGTTAGTTGTTTTATATGAGCTTTCAGTTTGTTTTCGTTATTTCGCAAATTTCTTTTCTCAACCTCTGCCGAATGCAACCGCTCGGTAAAATTCAGAAGATGGTGTTGAAGTGTAGAAAGAGAATGCTTTGGAATATATTAGATATCAAAAATGAGAATGAGATCAAGTTAAATGACTGATTTCATCAAGGAGAAAAGAATATTTGAATGTTTACAAATAAACTCTTACATCAACAGATTGCAGCTTCACTACTTCAGTCAACCTGCATTTGTGAATGACCCGGGCGAGACCTTCTGAAAGTAAGAAAACAAGCGAGCTTCGTTCTCTGCAATAAAAAAGTCAGGAAAAAGTAGAAAAATAACACATCATTGATGGCTTCATTAATACACCAACATTATATTTAAGAAATTTATACCTCACTACACTGCTGTTGTGAAGAACGACAGAGGAGAACATAGGATGCGTCTGGCGAAGTATATTGAGAAAGGAATTCTTTGCCGTCTTCACAATAGCTCTGGACATGTATCCTACATATATTAATACATATGATTGGATTCTCATTACATAATAACTCTGAATTAGGAGTTACCTTTGCTTGCACCAGAATTCTTATCGAGGGCGTCAATAAGGCCGCACATGGAATCACGAACTATATGTACAATACGCTCATCGGATAACCACGTCATGGCACTGTCAGAATGAGATTCAACCGGGGCTTCGTCTTTGAGAATGAAATTAAATATAAGTACACGACACTGTAATTAATTTTTTACAGGTTTGAAAGTGAAAGTCTGTGGGAACACAATTTTTCCCTACGCTAGATTCTATCTCTATTTTTTATTGTTAGATCTATCCAAATAGATCTCAGAATTGTAAAAATGATGTTATCTCAAACCTTTCATAACATACCTCTGCTAGGGATCAACCTGGAAGATTTTCCAGCAACTACAAGAATTCGGTTAGCGCTCGCGGATGATTCGCAGCAGCTGAACATGGTTGCGTTTGAATTCCTAGCTAGTGTTTGCAGTCTGTTCGCTGCTAAGACTGCAATGGCACTTACACGAAACCTGAAAAGAAACATTTGACTCCACACCAATAGAATTTCCTATAACAGGGGGGGCTATGAAATAGTCTGTGATACCTGATCAGTGGATGGATCTTTCTAAAGCTGGAAGCTTGAAAATTCTTCTTCTCTCCTGGTTTTTGTAACTCTTCAGACAAAGTTTCTACCAAAATCCTTGAAATCGACAATGATTACTTTAATACATTTCTATATGGGGTGTTTTTTTTAAACAATAATTTTTTCGGCGATATCAGCCTTAAAAGTATACAGTACCTACAAACTCGACCTGAGATTTTTTTTCACTGACAAAAGCCTAGACATAATATGATATACAAAATAGAAATAATAATCTAGATATTTGTATAAACTATTGGTATTATAAAGAGATATACACACCGCAGCTGATTCTTAAACATGACCGAATCTTCATTGCTTCGACTTAGAAAAGCTCTTTGTTTGGCCAGTTCATCACGAGAACGAAGTGCTGGGTATAGTGCCCCAAACAGTAGGGCACAAGCACTCGCTAAAGCTTTGCGTTCCTATCATGTAACAAAATAGGATATAAAGAAAAAGTGTTGCTGACTGATACACTTTCCAGTAGTACAATATTTCTGCAAATTGTGTCAATACTTGTGAAACATTACTGTTCTCTCCACGAAGCTGCGCACACTCAGCGTGAAGTCCTTCACTGATGCCATCGCCGGCACGAATCCTTTCCCAAGCTTCGTCACACAAGCCTTGCGACTTCTGTTGAGTTTAACAAAAACTGGAGTAAGTCATTAACTAGTTGAAACAGTCTCCATCCGGAGAAATCTTATAGGAAGTTAGGTTTTTAAAAAAATAATGGACCGACTGCGTCCATATCATACTGATTCTCATGAGATTACACAATAAATCAAATAATCAGATAACAAGATAAGATCAAAGTGAAATGAATATTGCGCAGTAAGTGAGATAAAATCAAAGAGAAAAAGTAGTACAGTGAAATGGCATAGAACCTCCAAAAGGTAGCTTAGTTAATGAACAGCATTTATTAGGACAATAAATACTTTGGACAGCTTGTATTTATAAGTTAATGGCTTATACCTGAGCCCTTCCCTGTAGTTCATTTATTAGAGCATTATAATGTTCTTCTAATTGCTTCCTTTGCCTGAGTGCATCTTCTTCTCTTTCTCTGCATTGCCTGGCGAGCCTGTCGACGGAGGCTTCGTGTTCTCGCTGAAGTTCACCTACCGTTTTTTCCAACTGGAAGCAGGAGGTTTCCTGTTGCATCGACTGAAGAAATACATAATAGTGAATAGGTCGATTACTCTATGACCATTATTTTGGTAAATTTTATTTTCTATTTCACCTTTTCCTTTTCTCTACTTAAACTGTTCATTAGAGAATCGACTCCTTCGCGTACGGCGACCGTGAATTCAGACCATGTGAACCGTGATGAGGTTATTCTGCCAGCGTGATTTCCCAACACATGATGAAGCTCTCTCAGGAATGCGATGTGGGTCTCGTTTTCATTACGGTGACGATCCATGAGTGTATTAGCCTGCAATTTTATATCTATAGCATCATACAAAACGCAATATGCATCATGACAGACATGGAAAGTGGGAGTGATTCGTTAGGCAAACTATAAATTATATAAATATTCTCGTCATTTTTGGCAGGATGTGTACACTGGTATATTATTATAAGATACATTTCAATATGATAAAGGTTTGACCCTATCTAAAATCTAGGTTTTATAAGCTCAAATATCAAATATATTCACTCACATTTTCCTCCAATTGCTTGCACCTGTTCGTCTGTTCTTCGAGTTCCCTCGTTACTTCTTCCATATCCCTATGAAGTCTGTCAGACTCCCTCTCATAATCAGACTGATGTACTCGAATCTGGTTAAGCTCCATGCCGCAGTTCATAATGTCTTGCTATATGTAAAATAAAACATTAATACTGCAAACACAAAAATTACCCATATTAAGATATCTTCATCATACTATTCACGAAACAAGTGCCTGACAAGACAAGCACACTTGGTTTTGAAAACTCGAAACCTGAACCAGTAAGATTCGGTAAGATGACATATTATCAGACCTGAGCAGTCTGAAGACTCTTTTCCCTTGTGAGGGCGAGGTCGCGGAAGTTATTGCAATCTTTCTGAATCTGAGACCGCGCCGACTTGTTCTCCTCAAGATCGCGCTTGAAATAAAATAGGCAAAGTCAGAATCACTACAGAACCTAAAAGATTTAGACTTGAGGATTTGAAAAAATTGCAAAAAAAAATGAATGCTAAAGTGTGCTGATTTGAGGCACTAAAACGTAGTGACAGGGATCAAGCATCTACTACCTTGTGGGCTACTTCAAGCTATTATGTTGCTCTCGTTGTTTTGGGATTAGTTCATGTGTCCCACAATCAAGAAATGAATCAAAATAGCAGAGATATACCACGACTGTAACCATATCACCTGCAAATCGTCTATTGTTCTTCGAAAGTCCAAGAAAGCCTTTTTCAAATTGTCCATAATAGCTCGTGGTTCAAAAGAGAGGGCTTTGTCTTTCTTCTTCGAGGTAGCTAATGCAGTAGAAGATTATTTTGATGGTTGATATACTCAATATACATTGACATCTATGAGAAAACTTAGCTCAATTTACCTTGTTTATTAACACTTTTCCTAATACTACTGTATGTTTCTATTAATAGCTCAACCTCTCTCATATTACCACTGTAGCCTTCTTCTATGTGGATCTGTAGATCATAATACATTTAGTGTTAAAAGCAATCTGGGCTTCAACTTTTTAATTGTTCACTCGCACAAATATATCACGGAAAATGTATTCACCCATGAGACTGACAAGAGGGAACAAAATACTCACCAATTTCTTTTTCGTGGTATTCAATTCATCTCTTGTTCTCTCAATGCTCTCTTGATGCTTGGATATTTTGCCTGATAAATCTTTGACGACTCTGTTTTTCTCTTTGATCTCTTCATCCAGTTGCTTTCGGAGATCAACAGACAATTTCATGCTCCTAAAAGAGAGTGATTGAAACCAAGAAATAAATACCAGATTACATATAAGTCCCAAAATAATATGTTCAATTGTATATCCAGGAAATACTAGGAATATCTAATATAATTGAGAATGTCAAATAACTATATCTGCCTGATAGGTCGCAGAAGTACTAATCAGGGTGTCAGTATCGTAAAGACAAAATTTCACTGGAAGGAGCTTCCTTTCCACTTTTTTTAACGATATATCCTCAGGCGTAAGTAATTCATGCACTGCACACGCAAATCAATATTTACCAATCACCTGGTAACATCCCTTAACATTATAAATATAATGAATGCGAATCACAATACTTCTCCATTTTCTGATTTGCCACATCCCCATTCTCTCTTGCTGCACTAGCTTCAGTGACAACGTCTTCATATCTTTTTGACACTGTCTGCAGCTCTTGTTTCAGTCGACCATTCAGTTCTTTTTCATTGTTTAATGCAGTGTCCGTTTCCTGCTGCTTCAACTGTAAATCACAAGTAGAACAAACACAAGTTATAATAAATACTCCATCATATGGGTTTCTTGCATTAGGTTAAGAATGAAGTGGGAACTTTGTTGAGGTATGAAATAATTCTCAACAATACCTGAATGATCTCTGCATTGAACTTTGACTCCAAGTGCGCAGCTCTTTCGGCTTCGACGCTTTCTTCTAAGGCACGGCACCTATGGCTTAGTTCATTGAGATCTGAATGCATGTGCTGCTCCCTGGAAATGCAATCAAATATTAGCCCTGGAGACTAGGGTCTATATGGCTGCTGTTACCTTAAGAAAAGCTATTTTAAACACAAATTCCATTAGTATGGAAGTTTTTAGTAATCTTTAATAATGAAATTAGTAGTGCTTTCATAAAATTTGGCAATGCTATGACTTCAACAAGTGTCCAGGTGTGTTGTGTCAAGAAAAAAAAATACAATTCATAATCAAGTTATTACTTAATATGCCTCAGTTAAAAGCAATAGACAAAAGTAACTGTGGAAGATTCCGCACAATACTCAAGAAATTGATTTCCTGAAAGAGAACAAAACAAACCTTTCTCCAACTACTTGCAAATCAATCAATTTTCTCCTCAGCTCTTCTTCCTGCTTGATTAAGCCTCTCTCCAGATCTTTGATCTTCACATTCAGTTCTTTAATCTTCTCTACGCAAGCTGCTTTGTCTTCTGCCAGTTTATCATAGTGGCTTCGCAGTATGGCTTCAGATGCCAGTTTTTCAGATTCAATTTGTTTCTAGCAGACAAAATGAAATTATTATGAAGAGCAAATGTTTCGAGGTTTTACAATGAGAGGGCATCAAAGCAATTGAAAGATAAGTTTTGTTTACATTTTTCCCAATGTCCATAGTGAGAATATGACAATTCACATCCAGTTGATTTATCTTCCTCAATACTTATACTTACTACAAAAATTTCATGTTTTGTATTTTTTAATTATTGCAGGCAATATTTTTCAACCATTATTATTGCGAATGTATGAAACCGGGCGTGATTAAGAGCATACTGTATCAGTACACAGAATAAAAAATTAATAGGAAACCTTGTCATCAACAAGAAAGGCAATCCGTTTTTCATCTTCCATAGTGACACGTCTTGCGATTTGCAACGCCTTCTCCATATCTTCCATTTTCGCTTGAAGGACTGATTTTTGTGCTGAAATAATTATTACAATTGGTGGAGGTAGAAATTGGACTAATTATAATTAGGCTGCGACTGGGATGAATGATGTGTTTTACATGATAAAGTTTTCGTTTCCTGCGCGAGCAAGTTTTCTTTGTCGGCCTTGCTTCTTATGGTATCGCTGGATTTCTTCTTAACGACAGCAAAGTCATATTCAAGCACCTGACGAGCTGCTTCCCCTTTTTCCACTTGTGACTGCAGCTTTGCTATTTCAGTCATCTTCTCCATGTTTTCCTAAATGGAAATAACAATACCTTGCCTAAGTGCTGATAGATGAAAATGTAGAAATTTGTTAGAGTCGAGCATGCGATATATTTACAAAACATTAACTATATTTCAGGAAGGTATTAGGATTGCATAACTAAAAATAGTAAATCTATAGTACAGTAGATGTAATCCTAGAGAGTAAATATATGTTACAAATCTTCTGTGGACAAGATTATCTTGAAACCTCTATAAATTGGAGGAGGATCTGTACTTTTTTCTATACCATGGAAGTCAGAATCAAGTTGGTCACCCTATCAAGTGAAGTTGAATCCATCAAAGAATCTCAGGAAGAAACTCAAACTGCAGCAATGTCCATTGTTGCAACACAGCTATAAAAGCTCTGATGTAGTTAAGTAAGTAATTGTGAAGATGTCGAATCAAGAGCTGAACTTTGCCAAGGTTAAGTGAATATTAATAACAAAAATGGCTAAATAGAGTATAGGGATAATACTGCTGATCATTGACTTACTTTATTGAAAGCCGACGTCATGTTTACTCTCTCCTCCTCTAAATTCAAATTTCTTTGTCGGAGGTTGGCAAGCTCACTCATCATTTGCTCATTTTCCTCTTTGAAAAGATTGTTCTAAGTTGATGAGTAGAAAAATATGAAGTAGGGAGAATGAGCAATACCTAGGCAAAAAGATATATCACGTATACCTGATGCTTAACAGCAATTAGCTCTTCTGAAGCTTGAAAAGAAACATTTCCGTTTTCGTAATTTCGACCCGGTAAGGATGAATCTGTGGATTGCATAGCAGGTTGCTTTCGTTCATCCATTTCTTAACTAATTCGAGCCTATGAAGCTCAAACCTAAATGGAATCTATACCGAAAACAAATGCTTAACTTCAATCGTTCATACATACGCTCTAGCATAGGGTAACAGCACGAATATGTACTTCCTCCGTGTGTATAGATATATAATATAGATTACTGACAATTCCTAATTTCACTTATATATTACTTAAATACCATTTTAGATATTAAAAACAGTATGGATAAATACGAATCCAGAACGAAAAAACGTTACTCGAAGAACTTTAAACATTTGGAAATAACCGCTTTGTTGTTATTTATCACGCTTGACTTCGGCCGCTAGGTGGTATTGTGAGACCCTGTTAATCTATTACCACTAGAAAACATATTACATACGAAACGTCATAAAAGTCTACTCAATATCAAATTTTAAAACAGCCATCCCATCTAGGTATTAGTAGTATCTCCTCCCTCCTTTACCTCATGAAGAACTTGTTACCGCTTGTAACTTCCATGACAATTGTTTGTTGTATCATACATTTTTATTATATTAAGGATATTAAATATATAAACGATATAAACAGTGGTAAAAAACTGTACACTATATACAAGATATATACAACAATAGTTGATATTCTATACACTATATAGATCAAAGGCATATAACAAAGCTAACAAAAATTAATTATTCATACAAGTCTTAATAATATATCATAAATATCAGTAGTGTTTAGGCAGAAAATGTTCCATGGATAAATCAATAGGATAGTAAAGAAATGAAAAATATAATAATGTAATAAAATAATATAAAAAATGGAATCAATCATCAATTCCAGATCCTTCATTTTCAGTGGAAATATTGTTTTTATGTGACATCTGTTCACATTCGTGGAAAGTGAAGCGCAGGCAAGGGAAATCCGTGGGCAAATTTTGCTTCAATTCAATTTTCCAGCTGTCATCATACACTGGATTCCAATTCCTGAAAGATATTGAGATGTAAATATTAATGCCTATGGACTTGGAAAATCAAATATTGTCATAAGCGAAAGGAAACATTACCATTTAATAGCTTTCTGCATCGCATTTGGCCCGAGGTATTGTCCTATTTTCACAAAATTAGTGCTCATTGAAGTTTCTTTGTGATAAATCTCAAACATCAGTGGGTTGGTTGCCATTGTGGGTGCTGCCATCGGTGGGGAGTAACCAGTTACTGTAATGCCAGTCATGTTGACTTTTTCTGGGAACTTGATCTGTGAAAACATTGGAAATGTTCGAAGTTAACTACTGAAACTTCGAAACAGAGATTGCAGTTTTAGCAATGATGTTTGTTCTTACCTCAATCCAGTGATTTTCCGCTGATGAATATGGGCACCAAGCATAGGGAGAATCTTTTATCAATCCTTCTGCTGCTCCAAATCCAGGAGGTGATAGGGATGACATGAAGTGAACATTGTCATCTTTCTTTATCTCAACCTCTTCTTCGATGCAACCTATAAGAAAAAGTTTTTGATATTTGATATGTTACATGACCTACTATCTACCAAAATCCAGACATTCTTTTTAACAGAGGAATAAGACTGATCAAATCTGAGAAATTTAATTTACCTGCATAACAGGATTCCATGTTACACTCAGTTGTGGCTATGGCATCAGAAAGAGTTCCACACTCTGCAATGTTCCTCAGAGAAGAATCTGGGTAAAGAAATATTCTTATTTATATAAAAGATTTCAAAAAACAACCTGCTATGTGGTTTGATATAAAATTAAATAAGAAGTTTGAATATAATTCATAAGATTAAACTTACCATGACCCAAACATCTTCTTTTTTTAATAATGACGCCTCCTCCACATGTTTTGCTGCAAGGCATAGTTTTCCAGTCAGACCAGCTTGGACAAGCATGCGTATTGCACATTTTCATGATTTCGTCCTCTCCTTCACATACCTTGCTTGGGCGGAGACATTCTCTGCAAAAGAAAATAATAATTTCATGTAGCGAACATTCATAGTTAGGGATATTGTTAATCTCACAAATAAGATGCATACCTCTGAGCCATTTTATATCCTCCTGCACAATCTTTGTTACAAGCAGACCAACTCCACTCACTCCAGCAGAAAGTACCTTCACATTCCTGAGTATCCTTGCTGGTGCCAGCACATCCACCTGATCCAGGAATTCCATTTAAGCAGTCTCTTTCCCTAAGAAAATATATTACATAGAGAATTAGGTTTTACATGTTGAACGAAAGATGCATTAGGTATACTAGGCATACTATAGTTTATTATGATTGTATATATTTGCAATTACCTCTTGACAACACCTTTTCCACATTTTACATCACATTCTTCAAGTACCTTCCACTCTCCCCATTCTGCACGACCACTGCATATCTGCAGTGAACAATCTGCAGTTTCTTCTGCATCACCATCACAGTTATCTGAAACGTAATTGTAAATAGATTTAAATATTACGGTTGACTTATTTGGTAAACTGGACGGACATTTTAGAGAAATACTACCTCCATCACATTCTCTCTTCCTAGACATTGTTCCTCCCCCGCAAGACTTGCTGCATTCTGTCCATGCCGACCACATTTTCCACTGTAAATTAAAATCAAACCTTAGAGTCTGGAAAAAAGCTAGTGCATATTTTGTGATGTTGTGACTATACCTCAACACAAGTGTTGATCCCGCACTGCTTAGTGTCTTTGCCATCCTCTTCTTTGCAAAGTTCTTTTTCTTCAGCCACACAGTCCCTGGTACGAGTAGAATTACCACCGCCACATGAAACACTACACTCAGTCCATTCACTCCATTGCTCCCAAACTGGATTGTAGACAAGAAATATATATTTAGAGTTGTGCCAAACTTCATCTTCTCTTGAGTTGAATTTTTTTTTTTCATACCTAAACAATCTTCATCACTGCATGATCGCGTTTCATTACTTGGGCCAACACACACACCATCACACGTTCTTTGTCTAGTCTGCTCACCACCCCCGCATGATACCGAACAATTGGTCCAGTCTGACCAGGCTGAATATTCTGAACATGTCTGTAATTAAAACATGATTTGTTAAAACATAAACAATATTTTCGTAGCTACAAATAAATCACTAGGAATTTCCAAAGTACCTCTTGCACACAGAGCTTGTTTTCTTCAGCGGTTCCTTCGCACTCTCCTGGTGATTCGCATTCTCGTGTACGCTTCTTATACGCTTCTCCGCATTGGGTAAGATTGCCTTGCGAATCATGACAAGCTGACCATGAAGACCAATTCATCCATTCTGAATTAAGCAAAGAATCACAGTAAGTACTAATTTGAAATTTGATATAAAATCTTTCAAAAATAAAAAAGTAAAATGGTTCATTTACCCGGCACACAGAATTTGCAAGATTTAGCACATTTCACTTTCATGCTTTCTTTGTGAACGCCATTTATATTACAGTGTCCTTCTGCCACCAATTTCTCACAATCATTCGAGTTATCAACACATTTACTGCCTGAAATATAAATTAGAATCATAGATGCTATATTATGATTTATAACATAGATGATATAATACAATTTAACACACGATACTGAGTACTGTGTAACTGTGATCATTCCTAATCTTCGAGTTATTGAAACTTACCATCAAACTTTTTAACAGTCGTACATCTGTCTTTGCCGCAAACTCCAACACTAATCGGTGAAATTCCAACACATGATTTTCCCTTCTTACAAATTCTTTTTCGCTCTCGACTTCCCCCGCCGCACGTCACTGAGCACCTGCTCCATGAACCCCACACTCCGTAATCATCTGAAAATCATTGGAAATTTCGTTGAGTTCAACAGTTTCAACAATAATACAGTTATGTCTAGTGTAGATATGGATTCAACATACCTTTATTGCACAAATTGCAGGTGGAAGGACACATCTTTTCTAAATGATTCTTATATTCTTCTGTTGCTCCTGATTGTCCGCATTTGTTCTTTGGACAGTTGTAAACCTTGTCTCTGCAGGCGTTATTAACTTCTACAAACACAAAAAGTAATGTTATCTCACGGAAAAGATGACGTACTGTACACAAAATCAATAGCTGACAACACTTCTTGAAATTACCCACCAAAATATAACCCACACAAAAAAGTTTACAGTTTCCTGATGGAAAGTAGTCGAGTTATTATTACCATATTGATCCAGAGCTTGGTCACTGCCTTCCACATCGCATTTCCTGCACGTTTTCTTGCAGATAATTTGTACTTGTTGCAAATTACATTGGTCAGCAAGATTACTGCAGTTCACTGTGTCTCTGCAATCTGCTATTTTGGGTCTGACGCAGGTGTTGCATGTTTTCGGGCAGAGGAACTGAATGTTTTCATCTTTTTCACAGCGGTTTGATCCTTTGTGTTTGTTGCACTCATCGGACACGTCTTCGCATTCTTCTTCATTTTTGCGGTCATCTGCAAAATTTCATTGAGGAAATTAGAATAACTCGAGATTGAACAAATAAGAGAGATGGTGGTAAATATCAGTGTAAGTTATGGCATTGATCGACAGAGTATAGCATTTACTTTTAATTTTTCCTGGGTTCGAGCTGGAACAGACATTGCAAGTTTTGTTGCACATATCTCGAATGTAGTCAATATCGCAATAGCCACGCTCCTTGAATTTTTGACATCCTTCGTTGCGGAGATCTTTGCAAGGGGGGAGTGAAACTGTACAAAGAATTCAGGATGTTATACTACAAGCTTGAAGAGTACATGCCCTCCAGAAGAAAGTAAGAAGGAATGATTCCATTCCTACATTCCGGTTGCAAACAAATAGTCATGTAGTGAAGCGTGTACCTTTTGATTCTTCTTTGTTCCTATTCTCATCTTCCTTGACTTCTTCATTTGTACTTTCTGTGGTTATACACAGTTTGCAACTCTTTCTGCACATTGTTTTGATATTGTCACGTTGACACATTCCAAGAGAAGCAATGGTTGGGCAGGTTTCCATAGAATCTTCACAGGGACCATCTAAATATATCAAAATATTAAATAAAATGAGTTTTTTTATTCCCATTCAGGATATTCAACTTTATTAGAATTTTCTTGAACAGTTTGCTACCAAAAGAATACTAACCTTCAGCAATGTTGCATTTGTTACAAGTTTTACGGCACATTGAACTCATAAGTTTGTTATCGCATTGGCCTAAGCTCTTGATCATGCCACACTGTGGATAACTGTCGACGCAAGAAGCTTCTGTAATTTCAAAAATATTCATAATTATTCATCCGTCAGAGTCGAACGTATTTCAAAAAAAAAAAAGATTTTGTAGATATCTTACCAGCTGCTAACTGAGCACATTTTCCGCAAGATTTCTGACACGAATTCGACACGATAGAATTCTCGCACTTCAGACTCTGGATTAGGATTGGGCATGCACTGATACTGTCTCGGCATTTGTTTTCACATAGTTGGCAAGACTTGGGACACGATTTTTGTATCGCGGAATTATTACACAATTTAGCTCCGGCATAGATTTTACAATTTGCTGAGCTATCCACGCATGATTTAGCAGTGGAACGGGATCTGCATTGATTGCACGATTTCTTACACGCGGCCTGGATTTTTGGGTCATTGCATTGGTTCATTACGGCATAAGTAGCACAGAGTTCGAGCTGATCTTGACATTGTAGTGCAGGAGCTACAGGGAAATAATAGCCAAATTTAGTTTCGGTTTTTTAGAGTTATTCTAAGGAAACAATTTAGACTTAGAACTTACCAGGAGAGTTGCATAAATTGCAAGATTTCGCACAGACTTTAGAAATGGCAGGATTGGAACATTGGTTCAGTCCAACGAATACATTACAATTTTCCGTTTCATCTCTACATGCTGAACCTACAAATACAAAGTAATCATTGATTATTATTGTAAATCCTGCATATATTTTGCCATCTTGTTTAGTTTCTCGAATTAATTCAAAATAATTAGAAAATTCATCCGTACCAGCAGCATTATTGCAAAGTCCACAGGTAACTTTGCAGGATTCAGTCACTATTGCATTACTGCATTGTCCCATGGCTTTTAAGGATGCACACTGGGTTGTTTTGTCTTCGCAGGGTGTATTACCTATAATAAAAGAAGCAATGGGATTAATTTCCTGAATGGTGAATACCAACCCTTGAAGGTTTAAGAAATTTTAAACCTCTTATGCAAATAATCCAACTACTATGAAAAAATATAAACTACCTTGAGCAGATGTAGTACAAAGGTTGCAAGATTTTCTGCAGAATTTTGCATATTCACCAACAGAACATTGACCTCGTTGGAAGACCAGCGGACATTGTACAGAATCGTCTTTGCAAATTTCTTTGCTCAAACTAGATGTGTCGGAGCATTTGCCACAGGATTTTGGACATCCTTCCAATACCATAGGATTATTGCACTGGCCATTTTTCATCAGCAATGGGCACCTTTCAGATGTATCCTTGCATTCACCTAAGATAAATGTAAATTAACCAAATGAGAATTACTTTTAAGAGATGATAAAGTAGAGAATGGTTATGGGGAGACTTACCTTGGCATAGACCACAAGAAGCTTTGCAAGAATCCTTGACATAACTTATTTCACATGTCAATTGCTTAACAAGTTGTGGACAAGTCACTCGATCATCACTACAGCCTTTGTTTAATGTTCTAGCTCCTGTGTTAGTGTCGGGGCAGAGGTTGCAAGATAGAGGGCAGAGAGATTTCACTTGTTCTACGTTACATCGACCAGTAGCTGCGGCAGCTTTGCATTGAGGATCTTTGTCTTGGCATGCCTCCGAAGTGTCTGAATAAATTATAAACAAGCTTATTACTATTGTCAATATAATTGATAAAAAAATACTTAGAATAAGTAGAACAAAAAATTTAAATAAAAACCTATAGTTCCGGGACAAAGTCCACAAGTCTCCTTGCACATCATAGTCCAGATACTTTCTTTGCATTTTTCA
>QXVX01002165.1:113430-138912 GCA_013436065.1 Halocynthia aurantium | reverse complement strand
TGCAGTTGATTTCGGTCGCGTTATCTGTAAAAGAGAAGAAAAAATTAACTCTCAAGTAAAGGTAAAATTACTTTCTTACTATACTTTCCAAAGCATCCCCAACATATAATAGCCTACAAATGTTCAGGGTGATATATTAAAGGCAGAATAGTAGCGATTATTACACTTACTAGGTTTGGTGGAACACAAGCCGCAACTTTCTCGACACAGATTTCGGACGGTTTCAGAATTGTTACAACGTTGAAAGTGGTCCTTGCAGTTAATTGACAAGTCCATACACGATGCTGAAGCCGTGGTTACAGGAGTCATGGTTACAATAGTCGTGGAAAACGTTGTAGTCACTTCTGAATGAATTTGAAAGATGTCATGATCAAATTTTAGGAACAGCGAAAATCTTTACTAAGGTAATATGTTACTTACCTTCCGCTGGCTCACACATGTTGCACATTACTGGACAATATCTTTGAAAAGTAACAGACGAATTGCACATTTCAGGCGAATATCTCGTACATATACGATTATCGTAACAACTGGTGTTTTGACTTGGCTCTTCTGTAGTTACTGCGATGGCAGTAGTTTTTATACTTTGCTGCATATCTGATGTCGTCTGCTCCTGGTATGAAGTCGAACTCTGTCTCATGGTAGTGGATACTTCTGGAGATATATCTTCGGTAGCCTTCGTTATTCGATCAATCGAAGTTGCTTCAGTTGACGCTGTTGCAGTTTGCGAGTCTATGATTGAACTTAGCGTAGAGCCTATGGTATATACCGGTTCTATTGTGAAGAGCATTGAACTGTCAGTGAGACTATCGACGGTCGTAGTCGAATCAGTCAACTCGGTATACGTTAACTCTGGAACGGTGCTGTTCAATTTGATGTAATAAGTTACATAGCTCGTTGATGTATAGTTGGTATCAATATTTTCTTGAGTGGTGTCGGTCATGTTACTGTATGTCGCCGTGGACGATGGAATTGTAATCGGGGCAAAACTGGTGCTTTCACTTTCGGTGACATTTTCGAATTCGCTGACAGTGGTGCGGGCTGAAGACATGTCGATCGACGAAGTTGTTTCGTCAGCAACCTGCTGTTGTGTAATGACTTCGGTGGTCGGCTGAATAGTAGTTTTTGCGACGGTGGATGAACTACACAGGCCACAACTGTATGGGCAATTTATACGGGCGTAATCAGATCTCGCACAATAAGCCGCCAAGAAACCACAAGGGATTCTGTCTGAGTCAACGCAGAGAGGTTTATCTGTATTCGCAGTTACTTCCTGGTTGGCAACTGTTGTTTCGATAGTTGAACTCCTAGTAGCACTTGTAGAATCTTTTTGATTGAAGACGGTCGACATGGGAGATGTATTTGCAGTTACTTCTTGGTTGGGGACTGTTGTTTCGATAGTTGTACTCAAAGTAGAACTGGTCGACTCTTCTTGATTGAAGGCGGTCGACATGGGAGATGTATTTGCAGTTACTTCCTGGTTGGCGACTGTTGTTTCGATAGCTGTACTCCAAGTAGCACTGGTAGTATCTTCTTGTTTTGTAGTTGATTGCATTGGTGTTGAAGCGGAGATGGTTGTTTCTTCAAGAGTGGTCGACTGAGTAGTGGCAATGTCATCTATAGTATTTTATATGGATTGTTTTATATTGTTAAGTTAGCGATTTTATCATGATGTTATACGGTATGCATTAAATCCAGACTAGACAGATGATAACTATATTAACCTTTGCAAATTCCACACGTTTTCCTGCATTTCGCCCCCATGAACTTTGAGTATTTAGCTTTACTGCAATAGTTCCTTTTTCCCCATTTCTGACAAGATTTATTGTTGTCTGCGCAAGCTTTTTTCTCGCCGGTGTTTACTGAAAAACAAATATGGAATTACTATATTGATCAACCTATTTCAGGCAAAACAAACGCTGCTAAAAAGTTACAAAAGAGAGAGCATATCCAACATTAAGTTATAGATTAAAAAAAAAACTTACTTTTACAAGAATCACAGCTTTTTTTGCAATACTTTGCCATGTACACTTTGTACTTTTTCCTATCACAATATCCCTTCGACCCCCATTTGGCGCAAGAGGGTTTTTTGTCAACGCAAGATGACATTTCTGTATCACGTTTGACGATCAGGTGAAGAGTGCCGTCAGGCGCTGCTTCGAAGGTCGTCTGCAAAATAAGGAACGTTAGCTGATACTCAATTTAACCTAGATGGGATTGAAGACAATTTAGTTAACGAAAAATAAGAGTATATTACCTCGATATGGTTTTCATCTTCGGATGTGAATTCAGCAGTGGCATAGGCGAACATTGCCAGTATAACCACAACTAACAACTTCATTTTGATTTTTTCAATGAAATTTCAAATGAAACTTTCACTATACTTTGAACTCAACGTTATTCAAATTCGGAACTTTGCTAGCGTGGTTTTCACACGCTCTCTGATAATATAATATTACTTTAATCTTTTCTGAACCTCTTTCAGTAACAGAATGCAGTGAATGATGAAACTGATTGTGGAACCACAGTTTTAAATGCACAGTATCACAAGATCGACCTTCTATTGCAGATTTCTTTCCCTTTTTCTTCGTTCAAGTAAACTAATTGCAATTTTATCGCTGATTATTAAAGCATTATCGAGTTATTTATGGACCTTCTCTCGGTGCTGCATTAACGAGATATTCATTGTCTTTGGTAATGACCGTTCGCCTCCGAAACTAACGTGAAAGAAAAATCTTATCATAGAGCGCACGTTGCCGTTTTAGAAGGCGCAAGTTGGAGCTGCCTTCCGCGAACAGTAGTTGTAATTTAATTGTTCAATTTTGGTTATCGCTACAGACGTTGCAGATGTACTAAAACTGCGATACTAATTCGGGAGAACATTCCATTCACGTATCTTGTGTGAAGGTCGTCTCGTATAATTGCTGTTTACAAGCATTGCATTGAACTTCCAAACCATGTTGTACTGTACACAAAAATTACTAAATCCTTCGATACCTACTTCTAAATCTTACCATAAACCGTATTAGTGTGTTTCATACAGACAAGCCAATTTATGACGGATTTGGATTAGGAGGTAAGTGCTCATTACGAGTAAGTCACATAATGATGATTTTTACTAAAGCATTATAAAGTAACAGATTTGAATTATAGGGACGACTAAACAAGGGAAAAATTATACTACTATAATAATAATGAAATTACAGAACGCCCGCAGGATTCAAAGAGTGTATTATGATCTTGGACAAGATTTACTAAGGTATCATACGGCTGAATTAGATCGCCTAGGTTACAAGTTTGTGCTACTACTCTTTCGGAGATCCATGGCATGGCAGATATACACCGATATCTATTAAACTACGCTGGATTAACTCAAAATTCAACTTATTGTTCGTGAGTGCATGATTATAGGATCTTGTGTGGAGGCTTAACTTAGCGTCAATGTTGAAATTAACCACCTAGTGGTTATCGCTAGTAAATTCCCACTTCTTTATAATCATAATGTGACGAGCGAAGTTGCGAAATCCCATGGTGATGGGATTCAATTCAATCTCATATTTTTGTGGCGTAAAGAGTTTGCTGTACTATTCTCGCATTCAAATGTCAATTATACTGCATAAGTATTGGTCATTGTTTCACCGAATCCTATTTCAGCAGTTAATGAGAACGATAAAAATCAAAGATCTCAGTAAGGAACGTTAGATCGGATAATTGCTCTATAATCCTAGACCCACAAAGCTTTTCACACCTTTTGTTTAACTTCAATACGGGGGATATTAGCGATTCTTCTAACGGGTTTGATTGAAGATATCGAGGCTTCGAAATGGCCGGGCATTACCTGACGAAGCCGACGTTTATTGGCGTTAGCAAGATCGCCGCCGGCTCCGAACTCACCTCTCGGCTTGTACGCTTGTCTTTTGTACGAGTCATTTCTGTCTTGGGAAAGCGAACGAACGTTGCTTAATGAGGCGACATTTTTCGAATTCATTTTTTTGCTTATCGTATTCGTCGTCTTTGATTTGGCATTGGCTGGTAATCTTTTTGCTTTATCTGACATCATTCTAGTCGTGTCCGTTATAAAGAACTTGTGGTCTGATCCGAGAACAGCAGTATTGATGGCGGCGGCAGTTGATTCCTGCTGTTTCTTTTCGGGCGTTTTTTCCTTCTGTATGGGACGAACTACTCTTCTCTTCATGATCGGGTCCATAGCCCCACGTCTAGAATTTGTTCCCTGGGAAAGGTACAGTTCGCTAACGTATTTGTGAGGAAAATTTATAAAAAATGAATGTATATAACACTGTTGATATACCATCGCTACGTTATGTTTATCCATCAGGCGTGCTTTTGCAATGGCAGTCGATAAAGCTTCTTGAATACTCTCTGGTACTGGTGTTAGCTGATACATCATAATAAGCAAAGATGTTAAAGTAAATAGCTATTGTAACGATCATACGAAATAATTCGTTCAAGCGGATCGTTCGTTAATCGGGGATTTTCGTTAGGTCATTTCCATGAATAAAGCGCCTCTGTGAAACCAAAGATGTTGCGTTTCACGTAACCCAAACCAAACCAAACAGACAACAAACTAACGTTCTTACTACAGTATATAGATAAAGGTTATATAAGTATGCACCTGATTGTTTTTGAAATCCAGCGCGTCTCTTGAATTTAGCTGTTTTATAACTTCGCTTACGAACGATTTTTCTTCGTCTATTATGCTCTGCAACATTTTCTGTCCCCTGTTTTTGATATTTTTTCTCGGATGTAAAGGCTTGCTGGTTGTATCCGAGTTACTTGTCGAGCGTGAATCTCCCGATTTTACACCAGAACGAGTTGTGTACTGCACGAATGGCGTAAGTTTGATCAATGCAACAGTGCAACAGTAAGATTTCGAGTATCTTTAAGCATACCTTGTTGGAGGAAATCTCCGATAGCAACCCAAGATTTCGCAACGGCGCTTCGTCGATGAACTGAGCTGTGTCTCGCATTTGGCGGAACATGCGGTCAGGATTGAAGGTGGATGAAGACGGAGATTTAACTTGTCGTTCATCGGAGCTTTCTTGAATCCTAATAGAAGGAAGATTCCGAATTTGAACAGATACGCAAATGGGATGATAGTTGAAAATTTACGCATTCAGTATTATACAGTGAAAAAAAGTAGATGGAATCTCACAGTGATAATGGCGATTTTTCATCGTGATTTTTATTTCTCAACTCGTTATTTCGAGTATTTCTTTCGTCGCGAGTTTTTTTCTCTCCGTTGCCGTTCCCATTTATCTTTTTCTTGTTGAAACCGTTTGTCGATACTACTTTGCTGTCGTCTTTTCCGTCTGCTTGACAGTTTGATCTACTGCTTATGCTAGGTAAACGTATGCTGTCACTTCGTTTTGTCAAGCTCAACACTTGATGCGTTTCGACCTTGAGATTACCTCCAGGGACTACGTTCTGTTGTGAATGTACCGGCACCGGCTTGAATACGTTACCGCTGGCCCTTGATTTCAAGTTTTTATTTTCGTTCAGTTGACTGGCGCCCGGTGCCTCGGCGGAGGACTCTCGCACTATCCCCCTTTTCTTCTCGACTGTGACATCATATCTAACGGAGACCTTGGCGGTTTCCACCAGATCGGAAGCGATGTGATAAAGGTTATGAAAATTCTTTTGTAATTGTTTACTGGCGTGTTTCGAATTTTGCTGCTGGCTTCTAAACCGATATTCGGGTTCAGTAGAAAACGACTGCTCCGGCTTTCTTACTAAATGTCGTAGAGTCGGTCTCCTTTTGTCGTCTGCGTTCGCCCTTCGATACAAAGATTGCTTTTTATCAACCACGAACCGACTCACTGTCGATTCCGTTATTCTGGATTCCTCCGAGGTCGACTTTTGCGAAGGTGACTTTTGACGCGATCTTTCGTTGGGTTCGTTTGCTTCTTTCATCACGACTCGAGCTACCCAACGCTCAATGCCAGGGCCTCCCGGTGCGCTTAATGCGTAATCCGTTTTTCGTTCGAATGTTATAGTTTCTTCAGTTTCCTTTCCCTTGTCTGTCTTCACATGGATCACGTATGATGGTGATGCGATACGTTTTCTTAGTTTGCTTCTGTCTGCTAACGCGTCGTATTCACTATCCAAAAAGGTGTCTGTTCCTATCGATGGCAAACGCCTGTTTAATCTTTTCGATTGACGTTTGTTAGTGGGAACGTTTGACACTGCGGTCTGCTTGTTTTTAAAATACCATCTATATCTGAAAATTAAATGAAACTTGATTGTAAATCTTACATGCTACCATATGGGGATTCTGACCGATCAAAAAAGATTATACGGGGAATTTATAGTATTTCAATTTGCTTAGGTGGATTTGAGTCCCTGATATTCATGCCCAATCAAACATACTTGTCGTAAAACGATAATGCGTCTTGTGTATTAATAGCATATTTCTCTGGTTCGGCAGTTTTGTGATGATGTTTGGCTTCGTGCTTCCTGTTGACGTAGTTTTCAAGCAGTCTCATGAGACGACTCTGTTGATCGGCATGTGTCATCTGCACGAACAACAGCAAATAAAACATTAGTAGATGAAACTTTTTCGGTAAACTTTGGTGGATATAACATTTCAACAAATGTTCACAACCAAACCTACTTTCAAAACAGGTAATTTGAAAACATCTCCCTCGTAACGATCTCCCCCATCTCTTTCGTCGATAGGAACATAACGAAAAGTAACTGGATCGATCATCAGGCTTCTCTTACTGCTGGACTTAATCTTCTCTCGATTCTACAAACATTGCGGTAAGTAGATATTTTGTAAAACAACAATCTCCTTTATATTATATTTTCCAAATGACAATATTTTACCCTGTAGTCTTCATATAATTCTTGCGTGCTTGCTGAGGAATGGTAATGGCCATCAGCGCGTGTTTCCATTCCGAATAATTCAGCATATATGTCACCGAGGCTATCCTTTGATTCGAAATTCTTTATTCTTTTCACCGCCCTCTTCTTTTTGCTGATAACTTTTGGTCTGTTAACGTCCGTGTATCTGAAAAGATTTTTTTATAACTCGAATGCGATCGTATTTAAGACCTCAAATGACCGCCCCCTACTTGGCTATTGGAGCAGTATTAGACCAGCCTTTCAACGGTTCCTTGTCGCCGCAATAAACGACGTTCTCGAAAACTACATCATCTCGTAAACTCTTGGTCTCGCTCATCCGCAAGAGAGCAGTAGCGAGCGCCCTCTCTTTGTATGGCGTAACATGAGTCGAAATTAGGTGCAAACGGGACGCCATTGTACTTTTCAGTCTTTGAAACAAAAGAATTAATTATTAACAAAAGAATCATACAAAGCTAATTTTACATTTTGGCACTATTATCCCATTTATGCCGATTCAAAACCACAGTTAATTAATGATTACGCGATTCTTAGATTTACTTATTGAATTTATATTGATAAACATATACGACGATAATAACAAAGTCTAGAAACATAAATGTTGAATGTAGTAGTATTTTTACCACACCAGACTACCTCTCAATAATAATCAAATAACATCAAAACAGATGCAGTTAAGTGATTGCCTGTGTAAGCCTATGTTTTCATCTTATCTTATTTTCTTAGCAAGTCTAGAATTTCCTGGAATACTGATAACCTAGAAATTCCTCGTAAGTGTGGTCATCAGTACAAAATATAATTTACTAAAAACTAACACTCATTGCTTTATAAACTTACCATTAAAACAGTTTACTCCCAAAACTTTCCATGCAATACCAGCTTTGCGTACAGACTGAAATTTCCATCGACCCAGCCGATCATACGAAACACTCGATTCATATTAATGCTGATGAGGTGTGTTACGGTGTAGAATTTCATATTTTTATCCCTACATCGAACAGTAACAATCGAGCTACAATATTTACAATCATAATACGAGACTGTGCACTCCAAACAAACTGCGGCGAAGTACATAGGACGTTTATCCGCGGATAATGGAAGTCGTGACTTTATACCGACAGCCAATAACGAATGTATCAACTAAAATACCTGCTGTTCTTGAATGGAAAATAAGCCAGCCAGCTTACGACGGAATATGTTAACATCTACCTCCGTGCTAAATACTTATTTCGGAGGGTCACGTCCTCTCTTCATCATTGTCTAGTATTTATATCGATTATACGGAGTTGTTTTCAACACACGATAGACCACGGTTAATGAAGGACACATTTTGTGATAAATAACAGCAGGATTGTTGTTCAAAACTCAGTTGGGCCGAATTGTGGAATGCTCGTAATTCCTATACATTCCCAATAACAGACACACTGTTATCACTTCATTAATGTCACAATAAAATTTGTGCTGAGTAGTTTCTGTTCTGTATATTGCATTTACAAGTGTAAATTTTACAATGTGCTCTATATTCAATCTTAACAAAAAAAGATACTGTAACATGAAAGTGTTTGAAATAACGAAGAACTAGTGTATACTACATACTATTTGGATCATAATTCAATGGGTTGGCAATAGATGTGGTGACAAATAAATTTATATATACTGCATATTGTGCATGATTGATGATAAAAATGAATGGTTAAATTGTACATAGTTGAAGAATACGTGACAAAGCCACAATTTTGTTAGATTGTCTATAATGGTTGGTACCAGGCGTGTAGCACTCTTATTACAGCCTAGCTATCCATTTCAGGTTTTGATTTCTGATATGTAGCAGTTAGGCTATATATTGTATTAATTTTCAATGCACCAGTAACTTCCATTAGATGGCTTTCAATAGAGCATAGAGATTGAAGGGTATACTAATCAGTAATATGGATATTTTATTGTCGAAGCCTCGAACTAATCTCAAGTGTTTAGGAAAAAAAATCTACAATATTCTACCTAGACTAATCCATTAATCTTGAAACTTTCAGTTTCAGGCTAAAAAACTTTAATCATTGAATTGAAAATTCTAACAGCTTTTCATTGGAATGGTTCCACCGCTAACTACAAAATACTCACTCACGATATTCGATGAAGCTCTGACAGTCTGATCTGGCTGTTGACCTCCGGCATAGAGCAAAAAACGGCCTGGTTCTAGGACCAAGTCATCTAGAAAATTAAAATTTCATTAATAAAAAGAACAGCAATCAGTGCAGTCAATCAATACAGAAGTATAGTCATATAGGTATACCAGTCCAAACAGCTCTTTGCTCAGGTTTGATCGTGAAATATACGACTTTCGATTCCTGAGGATGCAGTCCGATACGCTTGAAAGAAACCAGTTGCCGTATCGGTGTGGTCACCGTTGCGTCTTGCCAACTAATGTACACTTGAATCACCTATGGAGGATATTTTTTTGTATTTAAATGATTAAATTAAGTTATAAAAAAAATTGAAGTTTTCAGCAACTTGACACTCAATTTAAAATTCTTGTACAGAACTGAAGGTATTAAAAAATTAAGGCTGATCTAAACTATGCAAACAGGCAATATGATTAGTAATATTGCTCACCTCCTCTCCATATCTATCACCGGTATTTTGCACAGACACTGAAACGCCTATCGGGTCGCAAATTTTGAAATTGGAACCGCCAATAGTAACTCCCTCATATTCAAACGTTGTGTAAGACAAACCATATCCGAACGGGAATAAAGGAAATACAGTCGAATACCGATACGTCCTTTCGTGCATGGTGTAGTTTGTTATGTCAGGTATCTATAATGAGAACAAGGAAAGTATTATTGCAGTGTCTGTGCTGTTACTAGGTAAAGGCAATGGTAGTGAAAGTACATGGTCAAGTGATGCTGGCCAAGTGTTTGGAAGTCTAGCTGCTGGATTTTCCAATCCTGACAACACTCGGTATATAGCCTCGCCGACTGTTTGTGCTGTAAAGTGACAGGCAATGATTGCATGCACGGAAGAAGAATGGACGGCCCAAGAGACGTCCAAGGGACCGGCATTGAAGAGAAGTAGAATGATTACAGCGTCATTGTCAGCTAAAAAAAAAGATTAGAAACCTTTAGCACTGCTATTTGCAAAAAGTAAATTTCAAATAAAGGATAGCTTGGATGAAATTTAATCCAGATAATAATACTTTCACAGGAAATCTTTTACAAATACTAGAAAATAAAATCAAGCATAGAATTATTCATTATTTTCTTTGTTTGATTAAATGTATACAAGCTAGATTCTGCACTCACCATACTCTACTACTGACTTCAGCAAATCCAGCTGCATTCCTGGCAGTGATAAGTCCACTTTGTCTAAAGTCTCTATTTCCAGACCTATGCCTAGTATTGAAAATGTAAATAATCATGTAAATATAATAAAACTGATTTTCACACTTGTAAGATTTTTTACCGGTTCCCAAAGTCACAACGATCAATTTTTGTCCAGGAATATTCAGTTTGATTTCATCTTGCACCAGTTCCTTGCACTTGGGCAAATTTGCATCCCACTTTTCTCCGGCGCAACCCTGTAAGATGGTCACCGGTTGGCTTGCTAGTTTCTGGACACCGTCGTAGGGTGAAATGAACAGACCGTTGTTGTATATGGTTGGGTAGTCGCCGGTAACCGCCTCCTTGTTTTTGGCAAATGGTCCAACGATCTAATATATCAACAAGTTTATATTAACGTGACAATTCTGAGTTTGAAAAAAAAGGAGTTCAGCCGTACAGCAGCTTTTTCATATTTTTTTTTCAGTGGCAAAGCAAGGTTCTTCAGCAACACAAGAGATTTTGAAGCAATGGTTTTAGCGAGATCTTGATGCTCAGGACTTTGAACAACTGAAAGAATGTAAGAAATAGCGAATAAAAATTGACTGAACTGAAAAATACATGCAATTTGGTTCAATGTCCAATGGGTATTAAATAGGTAAATTTCCATAGAAGGCCACTGATTCAATTTTTCGATTTCCCACTTAGCAGAATAACACTCATTTGTATCAAGAGAATAGCATAAGCACACAGTTTGTTAAATGCAAAGTAACTGTCATGTAACTTATATTTCCAGTTACTGCTGAAAATTTCCCAAGATAGTTAAAGATTCTTGAACATTATAAAACCTTACCATCCATATTAATGTGAGCATACGGATTATTATCAGCTGTGTCAAATTCTCCAAGCTTCATCCTGGTTAGAAAAAGTAGCTTGACTCTTTCACGTAGTAGATCTTCCGTGATCATGTTCTTTTGAACAGCTTCTTTCAATAACAGAAATCGATCTCCTTTTCCAAAATAGCTTATCTCGAGAGAGACTCCGGCTTTGACAGCGACTTAGTATAAAAAAAGTACTTAAGTTAGGCAAAGAAATATTATTACTTTGCTGCAGTCGAGGCTTGATATTGCTTGACATTTTCTAAGTCTTATGTGTGGCAATAAACAGATAAGCAAACTGTCATACCAACTGCTGTTTCTAGAGGACCCGAGGTGTAATTGAAATAATAGTCAATGTGATCAACAGCTCCCTCATCGCTGGTAACAAAACCTTTGAATCCGAGTTCCCCACGCAGGATATCTGATAAAAAATTATTGGTTAAATAAAGAGGAGAATAAAAAGTGTTGTAAATAAAGATGGCTTCAAGGTATAAAGACCTGTTAGGAGTTTTTTATTGGCACAAGATGGCACTCCGTTTATTGCGTTGTAGCTGCACATCACTCCTAACGGTTCCGCACCAAGGCATGCCCGGAAAGCTGGAAGATGAGTCATCTGCCAGTCACGCTCAGATATCACTGCGTTGAATCCAAAACGAGTCTGGTAAGGACTGCAAAGACATAAAAGAGCATTTCAAACTTGAATGAACAAGGAATTTTGAAGGGATTACGGTGTACTGCTGGGGGATTAGCAGGTGATGATTTTCAATCGTGTAAGCTCGGTTCATCCACAGCTAAGAATTTGATGTTTTTCATGCATTCAGGTAGTTATTTTTTCAACTCCCACTAACATTTACATACAGTACAACATCTAAACATACTAAAACATGAGGAAAATAACATTCTACCCCTTAAATATTAAACTGTAATGCATCCTCTGAACGGGTTGGCAGTACCAAATCTTTCTATGTGAAGTGGTCCTGGACCACAAGGTTTAAAATGAAAACAATTGTTCAAAAACAATAATTCACTATCGTTGAATTATACCAACCTTCCTGGAATATTCTCAGGTCCACCATGAACATCTAAGTGTTTGCAGACAGCTGCAGCAGTAACAAATTTATCATGGTATCCCTGTAAACCTTTCACATAATGCTTCGCAAACATTCCGGTAAGATAAGGATCTTCTCCGTATGTTTCCTGTAAAATAGGATTCGAAGAAATTAGGGAGGAAGAAATATGATTTTGACTCTACAATCCACTATCTACAAACTTGGTTTCTGCCCCATAGCGGATGCCTCATTATATTAATGACAGGCGCAAAGCAGGTAAGTCCAGTGTGGGTTTGATACATTTTGTGAGAACTGAAATTATTGAAGTTTGCACGTGCTTCAATGCCTATCACTCTTGCCATGTTCTCGATCATGTCTGGGCTGCAAAAGGGATAAAAAGACGATATTAATCTATTGCTTATCAAATGGAATGTCTAGATTATTGTTATATATTATATTCGAACAGTGATATGCTAATGCTATTATTTCAGCGATCACATAAGGCAATGTATGCATACTCAAATGTAGCAGCCAATCCAATCGGCTGCGGAAATCCAGTGGCTCTTCCATTAAATGCATATCCTCTCAAGCACTCTGTGTCCCACTGATAAGGTTTTATACCAAGGCTAGGTATTGCGGGTGCCGGTCCGTCGGCATTACCACCACCCATAGCCATCTGTAGGACAATATCTTCCAGGGTGAGACGACCAACCTAAAAGATTAGATTCGACTATTATTCAAACAATACCAGAAATTATGTAACATACCAACTGAATACATTTAAAATACACATTACTACTTGAGATAATATAATAAATAATAGTGTACCACTAGCAGAGTGCCCTGGTATTGCCCTGTTAGTCTAATAGCATCACATACCAAATCATTTATTCGTTCCTCGAATGACAGCGTGGGATCTCTGAAAGGAAAGTTTTGGGAAACGTGCTTGCCGCTCTTATACATCGTCTTCATTCCGGGTCCATTTCGAAACAGTCTTTGAAACATGTCGTCCATGCTTTTCACACAGCAGAGACTTGAAACTATGCATATTCCTATGACTAAAATCCTATAGGTATCCATTTCGAATCTATACAGTGTGTTAAAACAAATGAGAAGAGTTAGATTTTCAAATGTTGCACTTTACAGGTAGGTGAGAAAAGCAAAAATCCATGAAATCAACAACACCTTAAAAATTACAATGTGACAAAAAGGAATAATTCAAAATAAACATAGTGGTAAGGTGAGTGTGTTACATCAATTGAAAGGTGAAAATTATTGCAAGCCAAAAGCAGAGGATTATAAAAATAATAACATACATGTAATGAAAAACTAAAGAAATCACCTCGAGGCCTTCGTAATAAGACTAGAAGTAGAGCCTGAAAAAAAAGCTTCCCATCAAATTGATACCAAGTTTAAAAAACAATGACTTATTCTAGATCATATATGATTTTGTTTTATAAAATGCCTTCCCCAAACTTATCACTAGACTAAAGAATGTAGTAGTTACATCCATGTATGGCATTGCTGATGAGTATAAAACCAACAAGAAATCTGTAATCTTTATACACCAATTGAATATTAGTATTCTTATGCACTTGTACTTTTCGAAAGCTAGCAACATTGCACAATATAAAGTTAACAAAATGAACTTGAAACATTAGTTCTCAACACGATGCCACTCTCAGAGTTGCAGGACTGGCCCTAGCACCGGGCCACTGTTACCTATTCTACTTTTTATTGATGAAGTATAAACACATGAAAGTACGCCACCCTTATCATGCACTGGAAAAAGTAACCTGGACTTTCCAACAAAACTTAAATTTTGGCATATGAAAGAAAGCTTCCGATATTGAGGTTCAGTGTAGTTAATTGCTTCGGTAGACGACTTGGAATTAAATGACTCAATAAAAGCAATGACGAGAAACTTTCAAAATTAAACAGGTAAACTGAAGCAAAAAACCTTGTGTACTAGATGATAAAAATGAATCAACCGTAAATTAAACTCTGTGGTACTAATGAATTCGGAGAAGGCTTGAACAAGCGAGGATAAAATTGGTAAGATAAGTTTAAAATATGGTAATTTTTGACAGAAATCTGCCAGACAGATGAGAATTACTTGTTTATTACTGGGACTTTTTATTCATTGCATAAGTGGCTGAATTGTCATGGATAGGGTGATGGAAAGATAGTTTGAATTTAAGGGTTAGATATGACTGAAATTGAAGGTAAAATGTGACATTTATCAACATACTTGTTTATCAGAATAAAAACAATAATTATTGGACTTCACATGCAAACGTATCAAAGATAGACCAGTCATTACAAGCGATGATCAATTGTTGTCAATTGTAAATTTATCATACTTTTAACAAGTCCATCCAAACAATGATGACAAATGGAGAGCAACTAATGGAAACATTGAGCTGTTATTGAAAAGGCGAAAAATAAATCATATAGCAACTTTTTCTGCAAATAGTTTTGAAGTTAACAGAATCTGGTAAGATATTTCCAAGAAATTCACAGACATTGACTTTGATATGTTCACAACATTATATTGAATCTGAATGTATGATAATATATTGAAGTAATCGCTGAGGAGGAAATACACCAACTGAGCAAGGATGGAACCTTGTTACAAAATAACGATGAATGACACACTACTGGATGCTTGCCAGTATAATAAGTTCTATATAAAAACATTAAGTTACAGGTCATTAATTAGATTTCATTACGTACCCGAGTAAATCCTAAAATCCAATCAAAAAGCATAAGCACAAGTAAACATTATTTCAATAGTTGAACTTATAATTGCAAGGATCTGCATTTGAAACATCTGTGTGAAGTCAGTACACCAAGCTACAAATGTTTAGTTCTACGTCTTATAATGGTTCAAGAACTATAGTACTTCTATGAAAAGCTTTGCCTTATGACAGAGCATCAGCACCAATAGCTATTTGTTACCAAAATAAAGATATATCTTTAATACATTAGGCTTAATTAATACAAACGAACAAAATTAAACTCTTATGAAGTATGCGAGAAGTGAGTGATATTTTGTGAAAAAATAATAAAAGTTAGCAAAATAAAATACAGCACCGTGAACAAAGTGACATAGAAATTATATGAGATTAGGTGAGAAGTGCAATAATTTGTGTTAACAGAAGTGAATAGGAAGTTAAAAAGCGTTCAAATGCGATTGCGGAGCATATACAACAGTACATGTGAAGTGGCGAAGCAGTTGAGTCTTTCTCTGGAATGGACGAGAAAATATTCAGCTATAACGGTACGCTAGCACTTGAATTTACTGCATTGTGGATGCACGTACCATCTGAGCAATTTCTGTACATTTGGCGATGTCAGGTTTCGAGATGACCATTATTTCATGTAGGTAAATCTACTAAGAATGCAAATTCTTCCAGCCTGAGAACAGCTTGCTTAGCTTGGACTTGAACGACTTCCTCGGAGAGGGAATTTCTGAAACTGCGCCAGGTTGATTCGAGTCGATTGCTTTTTGATATCGAAGCATGCAAGCTTCCTGAACAGCGATCGCTATTTTTGCTGCGTTAGGTGAACAACGCAGGATGTAACACGTTGAATCAGCTCCCACGACGGAAATAAATCCAAAAAGTTGGATTTCGTCTCCCACGCCCATGAAACTCAAACATCTCATGCGACAGTTAACGACCACGTGTTCGTCGCCGACTTTGGATATGATTAAGGCGGAAGGGGATACAGACACTTGAACTTCAAAACCATCGCCGTCCAGATCTTTCATTATGTTATGCATCGCTTGCTTTAGTACTTCTATTCCATTGGGCTTAGAAACTTTGGTGCTTCCCATGTATCTCACTAGAAAAGTTTGGCACGACTCGACGGTGGGTGCAGGAATTTGGTCGGCATTATCGTCATCTAGTTTAAACGCTTTCTCTTCGCTACATAAAGATTGGAGCCTTCTCTTTTCTATCAATTCACTGCATATCGTGTGCAGCTGTTTGGCGATCGCTTTTGCGGGTGCGTCGCACCTGTAAACGTGGCACTTGTAAATGTGTGTGTTGCTGTCTCTTACAACATATGCAAAATCATGAGGGCTATCCCTTCCAACACCCCACAACCTAATGTGCCTTATCGATTGAGATTGTAGCACTGCATTTTCAAGGGGGTCAACTATCTTCAGTTGATCATCGTTCAAGAGAAGCATGAGGTCCTTCCCTTCACCCCATACCCCAACCCCGTCCATGATCTGGGATCGGTTACTGGAGAGAAGACGTATGCAAGAATTGACTGCGGCGCTACTCACTTCTGGATGAAGATTCTCATGTTCAATCGGTAGCCATCCCAAAGACCTGACCAGGAAAAGATGACCATCTTTGCTATTGCCAGACCATCTATGAGACTCTTTCTTGCTCCCAGTGTCAACATTTTTCAGGGAATCACTTGACGTTGCCTTCATTGTTTCCGTGCTTTCAGTGTTCGTCATTTTTTCTTCATTCATGTTGACTTCACCAGGATGCTCGGTTTGCGTGACACCACTTTCCATGTGCCAGTAATAAGTTCCACCAGCATCCTCAACTTTCTTCCATCCAGATGGAAGATCGTCTTCTTCTTTCGAGAGCTGTCTCCCGAACGCCTCGTCTTCCAAGTCATTAAATATGGAAACAGGAAATGAAGACTCCCAAGATGCGGCATCAGACAACAGATCCCAAGCTTCATCTTCTGTATTGATCATTTGACCAAACAAGGCACATGTTTGTTCATCTTTATTCAGGTCGTTCAATTCCCTGTTCGCCTCCTTAATTCCTTTATTTTGCTGCATCTTCTCCATGTCAACAATACTATCTCCTTTCGTACAATTTCCATTCATGGTTGTCATATCATCATCAGTGCTTTTGATATCGTTGCCATTGACAAGATCTTGTTCAGAGATCGTCAGTGTAGCTTGTGGTTCGACGGCATCGACCGAAGTGATTGTCGTGTCAGACAGAGTCGAACAGACAATCATCGAAGACACAGCGCTCGTATTATCGCTATCATTCGGGCATTCGGGTTGTATCAGCATCGTTTTATCTATCATCACATTGTTAGAATGCCTTAAATCAAGGCTGGTTGGTTTAATGAGAGAGGTTTTTTCAGCATCATCCATTTCTAAGTGATAAATCTATTGTACACTGTAAACCATTTTTATAAAATGACATTAGTGAATATAGTATAAATCNTTTCTGTGCAGCATTTGAGTTGGGGAATTCAGTGGGGGAATAATAGGCCGTACTATCACCTCGTCCATTTAAAAAAGCCAAAAGGGCAAGTGGGTTGCTTCCTTCATCTACTATATTTACATGAATATAGTATAAATCAAATCTGAATATTAACCAGGCTTGGTAAATCTTGATATTGATAATTCCAACTGACCCTGTTATTTAATAATAAAATTCTTTGCATATTCCATTCAACGCAGCATTTGCATGGACTTGTACAACTTACTGTTGTCATACTGGCGATTATCAAATATTGTGCCTAATCGGATATGACTAAATAAGCGAATGTTTCAGCATATTATAGTTTTGACTTCGCTTTTTATTCAGCTTTATTGTTTTTAACAAAACTAATAATCACATCGATTTCCTGTCAGATGCTGAGCACTGAATTATGCGGAGAATGCTCATTCCTCACAGCTAGTACATTGTGTACATCCGCACGTGGGCGCCGTTAAGCATCAGTCAGCTCCCTGAATTCAGCGAAGTTCGTCATTCGGCTCAGCTGTATCAAAGGGTTTTGGGCATGCTGAAGTCACTGTACCGATGATGGCGAACTTATCGTGTCCATAATCATCCCACTATTGACTATACCAATATCATTGATATCATTTAGGGAGACTTTAAAAAACAGTTCGAGGATCATCTGTTCAGCAGCTGTTTTCTGCATAAGGTAATACAGTATATACGCGTATGGAAACGTGAAATATAATAAATACTGTTTATTTTGAGGTGTTAGACTTGACTTGATTTTATCATTGTGTCTATATACCCATATAGAGACTACAATTTTATGTAACGACAACTGGCAATGTTTATTCGCACTCTAGTGTTGGCTTCTAAGTTCAGTCTTGTGATTGATATTTGGTGCCACCGTGTGGAAAATAACGGAGCTTGGCTTCTGAGTTCTTTGGAGAAATCGTCATTAGTTGTTTCTACAGTTTGTCAGACTATTATTGAGAGAGATTATTGAAAATGGCCAACACCCTTATTGTATTCCTCACAATATGCCTCATCTCAGGATTCTGCGCTGCTTCGAATTACGTGCCTCTTGTTTTCTGGACGAATATGCAACTTGAGGGATGCAAAAGCGATATCTTGCTCCTGCCAGGAGAGTACAGTTCGAAATTCACAGAGAGCAAGTACTTCCAATGTTTGCAAAAGTACAAGCCGACCAGCATAAAGATTTTCATCTTGCCTGAGTTTGACGTGTCTGATCTATCGGTTACTAAGATCAGTGATGGAAATTTAAATTCCTTTGAGTATATACAGAGTGTTGTGGAGAAATTTCCATCTGTAGTTATGCCGGCAACCCAAGCTTCTCACGTGTCCCATACATTGGATACCATGAAAAAGCAGTTTGTTGACTCGCAATTTTCGATCAACGAACTGCCAGAAATTCAGCGTGGCGGGATGGAGGAACTGGACCAGTCGATAGGCAATATCGACCACATGATACAAAAAGAACTCGAGGGCTTGGATGGCGATTACTTTGCGATATTAACCGCAGAACAATCCCCTGAACAAAGAGTTCGCAGAACGGTCGGTCGGCATCTTCTTGCTACGGCCGACACGGCATCTAACGGAACCACTCTGATTAATGGTACTTGCGTATACATCAATTATAACTACATCACGTTGACAGACACTTCGGGTAAGACCAAGACGTCTAACCTGACGTTTACCAACGTTCAATCAAAATGCACCGGCACCACTGCAAACATGACAATGACCTTTACATCAGCCGACGGCACCTTTGGCAACGTTAAGTTGGCGTTAGAATTCACCAGGAAACTTTTCACCACATCCATGTACACTTGGTGGTACATTGATTCGGCCAAACTGATCTATTCCGGGAACAACGCGACCGAGTACAAGTTCAATCCAAACACGTACAGAGACATCTACACAGCCCCACAAACTTGGTCTTGGGTCTGCCAGAAACCATCTCCGATGAAATGGGCGGCCAAAGGGAAAAAATACAGTATGCATCTTCAATTCAATAAGTTGCAAATCCAAGCATTCAACATCTCAAACGAAAAATTTTCAAGATCTTACGACTGCTCTGGTTTTTTGACTGGACCGATATGGGTGGGAGTCGTGGTCACTCTACTGCTCGTCGTCATCCTCACTTTTGGTATGAAGATGTTCCTCGGTCTGTCCACCATGGACAGGTTTGATGATCCTCATGGAAAATCGATCATCATTGCTAGTCGTGACGGAAATAATTGAGTTAAAACTCAAAACTTTATTAAAAATTATGTGAATCGAGTTCATCTCCACGCATTTATTTGATGTTCTATATTTATTATCGTTGTACTGCTGTCGTTCTGAAACAATTCAGAAAGTATAGGTTAGAATTGTAAATGAACAGCAAGGTGAATGCTGTAAGAATTGTATTTGCATACCATACCTGGGATTAACCTTAACTTTGATGGTTGAACGTAGTTTACATAACATATTGTTCATTCACTGTTCCAATTCTACTCCACAGCTGTTTTCGAGGTCGAGTGTCCTTATAACTCGTACTGTAATAGTTTTTGCGTAAAATAATATAGCTTGCGAGTTCAGCCGGGTAATGGGGACTAAAATTATACACAGTGCTGAGATTTCTAAGAGAATGTTTCAATGAAACAAGTTATTGTGATGTCGTAATATTTCGTATACATGCCCATGCAGAGACTTCAATAACGCGTGTTGTCTGATTTCCAAATACGTGCAATAAAAGTCACCAGTGATGATAAAATTTATCTAATGTGAGGTGTAGATTAGATATATATATGCCAACCATCAGAGAGAATGCTTCACTCAGGGTTTCTAATATTATTTCTCATACTAAAAATGCAGCTGTAGTGGAACTCACAGGGGTGCAAGGTTTTGCGAATTTGAAAAGGGCTCTTCAATTACCTGATTACAGCCACTGCAAAAAATTATCTTAAGATGAACATGAAAACTGACTAGGGTTTATTTTGAACAGGCATTTCTCTAATTGAAATTGAGAAACTTATAAATATTTACATTGGCACGACGAACAACTCAATGAATCAAAACACACAATTGAATGACGTGTCCGGCAAACTGTCACCTGTTTATTATCTAATAATCAAGTTTCTTTCGTGCAGCAGGATGGCAGTGAAACACTAAGTACAAATGTTAGACACACTGGAGCGAAGCTTGACGTAGAACTGGTAAGGAAAATGATCAACGAAAATGTACAGATGCCGTATGTTCCACGACATCGTCAGCCTTCATTGCTGCTTGCACTCTTGAGGCGTCTCCTTGGTTTTAGGATCTTTCTGTGAACAAAAAAAAGAATTTTGGTCCAAAGCTGGGATTTTAAAAAGTATGAGTAATGCAAATCGGAACGTACCTCAGGATCGTAATCTGAATCGGCATCAGATTCTCCGGATTCACCGCCGAACTGAAAATATAATCGAGGGTAAAATTAAATATGGAAAATCACCACTGGGTTTCAAACCTTTTTAGGCAACGTCATATTTTGCAAACTAAATTTTTGACAAGACACATTAGAACTTATGTAATCAAGTTGTAACTTATAAAACTACTAGTCTTAAGACTTAGTGCTTAAATCTTTTTCATTTAGCAACCCTGTACTAGAGCATATGTAATATTGTTAAGAATAATGGCAGTCCGGCATGGGTGAATTTCAAAAGAATATCAATACCTGTCCTGTTGTATTTTCTTCTTCTTCCTCCTCTTCCTCGTCATAATCGTAATCCATCTGGGCTTCTCCAGTAAAGTAGAGAACGGCTCTTGGAACGATTCTTTCACGGATCATATGACCGATTTCAAAATCGCTCGCAAGCAAATTCTCAGTATCTGAATCCTGTGATATCAGATCAAAAAAATTACCAAGTATAATTATATGGTATGAATAAATTAGGCTTGAAGTCAGACAGTCAGCTTTACAGATATATTATGGAAAATAAAATTAATTTCCTCACCACTTCCGAGTCATTTTCAGGAACTGCAATAAAAAGAGATTTAGAATTATTTACACTCTGCTTCATTTCTATAGTGTAGACAAGAGGTCTCCAAACTTTTTAGTATGAGGACCACATTGTTTATTTAACACATTTTCACAGGCTAGAGAGAGAAAATCAGTTTAATAATTTATGTCTAATGTTTTTATTGAACCTAATCAATCCATTTGGGATATAATATGGATTATAATTCAATCTATTTTATTATTTTTCCTAGTTCGTAGACTGCTAGTGCAGATAAAATTTTACCTTCAGGGGGATTGAAGAAATTGAAAAATGAATCATTGGCAACTTGTTTTGTCACTGTGCGTACAGTTCCCCTTCCCTTGTGTTTTTGTTTCTTCTTAATTGTTTTCACGGTCACATTCTTCCCTTTTTTCCAGTCAATCTTACAGCTGAAAAGATGATCACAAAAATAGTAAAGAATATGCTAGAAAGTACATAACTAAGGAAGACACATACTAAATATATATAGTTACCCCGTACAGCTGATGATTTCTGGCCCGTCAAAGGAGAACGGATCTTTGTCGTCCGGCTCTGCACGCAATTTATATTGTTTCTTCAGAGACGTATTTGAAAAATTTTCGTTCGGTTCAAAGAGAAATTCAAGAGTGAAAGCCTAAATTCAAAATATCATTTTGTCAGTTCTTGCTCAACCATTCACGACGATTGCTTAGCATTATAAATCATCACACCATTTGTTCACCAGCATCCGAAAAAGTTACTCTGATATCCTTCAAAGATTTCAATATAGGTTCGTCGTGTTCCTGTATCATGTCTTGCAGTACTTCAGTGTTCTTGAATATCGTCAACCAAAATTCAGGAATTCCGATCATATCTTCTATAAAATATGGAGATATATATTACAATTTATCAATAAGAGTTCTGTGAATTGTTGAACAGACTCAAACTCTCACTGTCATCTTCAAGCTTGGCTTTCTCTTCAACATCTTTCTGTAACAATGAAACCGAAGGTTAGAGTGAAGTTTTAATATTGATTGAGAACTACTTTTTGAAACATTTCACTCGAAAAAAGAATTGAATATTTTTGTTTTGTTTGGGCTAGCACAGTTTTACTTGGCAATTTCATTCATCATGGCTAAACATTCAGCATACCCAGAATTATAAAATCTTTTAACGAGCCATTATGGTCCAACTATTATTTCTGGGTTTTGTAAAACACTACAGTTGGGAACATAGACACAAAGTAATGAAGGATTAACTACCGCATGGGGAAAGCCTACAAATATGGAAGTACATGAAAAGATATTAAAATGAGATCTAGCTTGCTAGTGGTGGTTACTGAACTCTAGCTATATAGGTAACATTCACTTCAGCCAACACACAGAGACTCCCGAACAATGTGATACCTCATAGTCCAGAGGGTCACGAATGTGTGTATATATTGTTGTATTTTAACACCTACAATGGCAAAGCTGAATCAACAAGTGACCAAAACGCAGTTCAAGTGTGCTAGTTTGAATAAAAGAAAAATGCATGCTGCTGAGTGAACTCAACACGCCTCTGAGCATGCGGTATCCGCCAGTAGAAAGAAAATACATTGTGGGCGTAAAGACAGGAAGTTTCTTATTGATTTGATATAAAAATAAATAAATTCCAGGAAGAAATCAACTGAAATATTTTTCGGTGAATATAATATTCTACATGAACAAATATCTTCTTCAAGAAATAATCCAAGTTATATAGATTTTCCCTTTCTCTCTTTCCCAACAAGCTTGCTGGATCAATACGGATCACATCATTCAATTATTTGTCCCTCGTGGCTTAGATAATGATTAAAAAGCAAACATGTGGAACAGCAGTGAAATCATGTCAACAACAAAAACTATGATGACGAAAGGGCCTAACAGCAGTCGATTTACGTACAGCGATTGCATTAACCTCATCTTTGTTCTTTTTTTTCTCCTTGTCTTCGTCATCACCGTCCTCATCTTCGTCTTCGCTATCCCACTCGCATTCAGAGTCGGTCGGCTCCAACTCCCCCTTGACAATTTCTCTTCTCTATGAGATAGAGTACGACGTGAACAATAATACAGTTAATATAGAATTATTACAAAATGAGAACCATAATCTGATATCCTTGGGACTTCTATAATTATCAATATAGTGGTCTAATAAATAATGGTTGTTCAAGTGGCGGTGGCATTCTCCTTGTTCATTTCTATTTCAGTATATTCACAAAAAATTACATACTGTACTTCCAAACAAATAGGAAAATCAATACACACTTTGTCAAATAGAGGAGCGTACAGTGCCATGTATTTCCTTTCCAGCTGATGAACCTCTTCGAAAAATTTCGCCTCTATGTTCAGCGATTTGACTTGAAGATTTTTCAGGGCGTGAATTCTTCGTTTTACAATCTTCGGTAAACTGGAATGATTATTATTAAATTACTGATATTTTAATAGTATGAATTTTTGACTTATTGAATCAAGGCACGGCACACGACAGCAAGCTTCCTATAAAATACCGATTGAAACCAAGATATGGGAAAAAGCTTTCGCCTACCTTTCAACATAACCAGATGTATTTCCGACCATTCCATCGATGCGATGCTGCAAAGCTGCGAGTACTTGTGGATTCTGCATCATTTCAGCAGTTATTTGACTTGCTGTAAACAATAGACAATACCTTTTAAAACTACCACCCTTTAAATCATTTTAAACTATGGATGATAGCAAAAAATGTACAAATTATATCTGTTTACAGGCCACTTCAATATGAAGCACAGGTTCCTAATCATATTTTAGTAAACATATGTTTTAAGGTAGAAAATTATTTTACCATGCTTCCTCAGAGCTAAAGTACTTAAAACTGGTAACTTACACAGAAACATTAATGTACTGAATCATAAATATAGCCACAGCAAAATCATCTAGTTATTATTGCAGTTTCCCGACAGTGCATTATACAATATCACTTCATTGATCAATCATATGTTGTGCGGTAAGTTATGTAAGGGGAGCTTAGGTGAGGTGAACAGTATTCCAGCATGTAAATTATGAGTATTTTGTTTCAGGGTTACATGTCAATCAATGTGCATGCTAATCATTGCACTGCAAACAAAATGACTTGATTAAAAAATAGCAATTTACCAGATGGAACGCTGGTCGCATGCGAATCTTCCATCGCTTCAACCGCGCCCCCAGCTGCACCACCATCACTTTCCGCTTGTTCTTCTTCTTTAACTTCCTCCTTGTTGGTAGGGGGCACCTGAGAATCGGCATCTCCAGCGCAAGACATTTTTAATACAGTAATTTTATTCTAATTTAACAATAAGGTAAATATACAGTTCTACAGCCATGAAAATACTTATTTAGAACTAGGTTACGAACGTAATAACACTAGAAACACTAAAACCGTCCCTCGATATTGACACACAATTGCTTATGGGAGTAACGCCACTAAAACAGAAAACGCAGTAAGCTATGAAAATGTATAGAACAATTCTGCAAGGATAGCTCTCCCGAATTATAGGGATGCCCCACTCATCGTTCAGGCTTCCTAATGACCATAGTAATGTACATGTATCAATATCAGGGGAAGTTTTGCATGATAGTGCAACAACCAACAACAAAAAGGTGAGGATGGGAAACTCACGAAAATAACTATTCGTAACTTTATTCATCGCCCCCATAGTTTGTCCTTACCGTAATATAGTGAATTGCAGCAACTAAAATACCCGAATTCAGTTGAGCCCGAACTTCCGTGAATTGTTGTTGCGAAAAGGTTACAGTGGATGACTCTATTGTCTAAAATTACATATTTCCTACCACATTTCCTCTATCTTTTGCGACATGATTTGTAACGATATGAAAGCATTGATAGGTTATTCAACTGGCATAAAGGTATACGGCAAGCTTACCTACATCCAAATCATATTACATCATACGCATAATTAACCTCAAATATTACAAAATGACTGCCACATGCCTGAAGTAGGTCCTTAGTAATCCCACGCGGGAATCCAATATTTCACCACTAGAGGATTTATGAGACAATGTCGTCTGCGGACTGTCAGCATCAAACTAATTCATATAATCATAAACCACACTAACCAACAATTTATTGCATAGTTCAATTAT